>JAHBCN010008774.1:0-37504 GCA_019359885.1 Listronotus oregonensis | reverse complement strand
CCCAAAGGGGAGGCTTCTTTCATGTCTGTTGTGGTGTGCTTAACAATAGAATTGTCGGGCCAATATTCTATGAGGAATGCTTAACTGGAGAAAGATATCCCAATTTTTTTGAAAACGATATTGAGGTCATTTTAGAAGAATTGTCACTCGAAACGTATCGCAATATAATTTGGCAACAAGACGGAGCGCCGCTCCATGCTGTTCGTCAAGTTGTGCAGTATCTCAATCGCCGATATAATCAGTGGATTGGACGTTATGGCACTATTATATGGCCACCTAATAGTCCAGATATTACACTTTTGGACACTTTTCTATGGGGTCACTTGAAGAATGTCGTTTTCCAAAATGGAAACACAAACACGAAAGAAATGAGAGAAAAAATTGTTAATGAAATTAATCGTCTTAACCAAAAACCTTAAATAATATCGGCGAGCTTGGAAAGGCTAAGAAGTGGTTATAGATCATGTTTCTAAAATAACGGGGGTCATATAGAACATATTAATTATTAGTAATATTATAATTTTTTGTTATAAGTGCTCTTATTACCACCATATTTTATTTAAATTTTTTTCGTTTATTGTAATTTTGCTGCTTGGTTTAGAAATAGATATATCATATCATTTTTAGCATATAATATAATTTGAAGCCGTTCTGCTGATGAAAACCTCATTATAAAACTACTCCAAAAAGTATTAAACCTATTTTTAAATTTCTTGACTTTGACAAATAAGCACCAGTGACCTGTGGCAGCCGGGTTTTTATAGGTGAAACTATCCTTATAGTAACATGCATTTTTTAGACAATTGCAGCAGGCAGAATCGCGGGAAATAAACCCAGCAACCCCCATGTCACCGAATTCCTCGTGAAAATCTCTATCTATTGATGTAAAAATATACGGGGTATTCTATTTAAAAAATACGTCTTTCGTGCTGCAACTCTTTTGTTTTTTTTTTAAAATGTTTTTCTGATTAGATTACTGAATTCTACGGAAAAAAATACATGAAATGGCTATATTGGTTTTTTAAAAAAGTACAGAGAAGTTCAAAAATAAAGCGCAGTTTACTTTAAAATGAATAACTCTGTACATCTTTTGATTTACTACTATTGACTTATTTTGACAATACTGACACCTTTAAATAATCGTACTTCAATTAACTTATCAAAAAAAATAAAACAGTATAAAATAAAACGATATACGATATACGGCCGTAAAATGTCATTAAAGTACTCGTCTAGAAATTCCGGACTCGGCTTCTTCGTCGCCTTCTCCGTAATCATCCAGACTTGAACTATAATAGACCATTTCCCGGCCTTGTAACGATAAATACCAATATTTAAGTACAACTTTTTCTGGTTAGTTCTAGTTATGTAAACCCTGTATTTTGGGTACTATATGTAGAAACGGCCACAAGGTTAAGGGGGAGGGCCACTGTGACTACCAAAAAAAATAAGTTATGTTCGGGAATTTTTTTGACGGGTATAAGTAAGGAATTTGGGGATTAGGTTTTTTTACCTTTTTGGGTGCACATTAGATATAGTTTTTAGAAATTTTTATAAAAAAATATTAAAAATTACATAGTTATAAACGATACCGTAAAGTAAGAAAAAATCCTCATCCACAACGACATTGATTTCTTGAAAACGGGTTTTCTGAAAAAAAAAATAGATTTTTTTTTATAATTTGTATAAATGTATTTATTGTTGTACATAGGTGAAATTGAAAATTTTAATTTTTACTATTTTTTAAGATTGTTTAAATCCAAAAAAAGAAGCTAAGAAATGAAAAAATATTAAATTAATGGCCATTTTGTGAAAAGCAAAATTTTTCTTTTCGGTCGTCACAGTGGCTGTATCCCTTAAATGAGTTTTGTTGCAGAACAGCCTCTCGTAATTCAGAAATAACAAAACTTTTAAGCGGCAACAAACATGATTTTTTACCGTCCTTAACTGCTATCTTTTGAAGAGTGGTACATATAATATAGAAAAATAAAAATCTCTACAAAAGTTAGCTTTTCCGTTAATGAACAAACCTACAAAAAATTGTTATTTAAACTGTTATTTTGAAAAAAAATACTCGTCAAAAAACGTTTTTCTTTAGCCTGTTTATTAGACAACATATTTTAAACATTTATTTTTAGGAACATCAGCTTTCCAACTTTGAATCGTTTTACTTATACGAGAATTATTTCGAATATTTCCCTCTGGTGTTAAAGTTTCCATGAGAGTAGAGCAATTTTCGCAGAATTACAGCGGTAATTGCACTGCAGAAATCGAAAATTGTATCGCAAGTTTATATTTTTGACCACACGTCTTTTATTCTGTTAGTACAGGGTGGCCGTCCATATTTTGACCCATTTTGATCGCGAATAACTTTTGAACAAATAAAGATATCAAGATGCGGTTTTCGCAAATATACTTATATTTCTTTAAAGTTTATTCTCGTATCTTTACCATTTTTATGTGACATTCCATTAGCTCAAAAACAAAATGGCCGATTTTCCGATATAGGACAACTTTGTTATTTTAAATGGAACACCCTGTATATGTTTCAATATTTTTAAAATTTAATCTTTCCCCTTTAAAAAAATGTAACACAAGCTATGGTTATCTTAAAAAATAACGCATTTATTGACCTCCAAATAATTGACGGTATGTCGAATAGGAATATTATTTTAAAAGGATTTTTTGAAAAGTCGCCTGTGAAAACAAAGTTATCTCGTTTCCATAACAGCAACAAGCCTCATTGTCAGCCATTGTTGGTCATTTTTGACAAGTTATTTTAATTAGGAAGCGCAAAATGTTCTCGTTAAGCGAAAAAGGAAAATGTGTTATTATGTTTGCGAAACCAAATCAGTAAAAGAAACCCAGCGAAGATTTAGAAACATGTTTAATAAAGCTCCACCCACAAAAAATTCAATTAAAATCTGGTACTGAAAATTCTGGAGTACAGGATCTTTAGCCCGTAAAAAGAAATTAGTAAACAATGAGAATTTGCTAAATAAAACGTTACAAATTCTGGAGATAACTCAGGAAGATCCAACATTGTCAACAAGAAAAATCTCAAGTTCAGTCCATATTCCTAAAACTACAGTACAAGAAATCATGAAAAAAGAACTTAAATTAAAGCCATACAAAATTCAAATGTTACAAGAAATAAAAGAAACTGATTTTCCACAAAGGGTGGAATTTTGCCAGAGAATTCAAAATTTAGTAAGGAACAATATACATTTTTTGGATAGACTAATAATGTCAGACGAAGCCACATTTCACCTCAATGGAAAAGTAAATAAGCATAACTGCAGGTTTTGGGCAACAGAAAATCCTCGATTTTCAACAAGATGGGGCTACACCACATTATGCTAATATTACCAAGGATTCACTGACCAACGTTTTTGGAAACCGGTGGATTGGAAGAGGAGGCCCCATTTCCTGGCCACCAGATTTGACTGTTCCAGATTTTTTTCTGTGGGGATATGTGAAAGAGAGGTGTTATAGTCCACTTCCCCAAAATTTAGAGCAATTAAAAATTAATATCCGAAACATAATAGAAAATATTCCTGAAGAATTTTTAGTCAATAGTTTTAATAAGTTTTTTTCGAATTTAAATAAGTGCGTCGAAGTCGGCGGAAGGCATTTTCAACATTTACAGTAGTTTTTTAAAAAGTAATGTAACCTTATTGCAACTATTATTTTGTGAATAACCTAAACCTTTGGCGATCCTTTTTTTTGTAACATATGAAGCAAATTTTAATTGTTAAATAATATTGTTGGTCGACATGCAGTCAATTTTTCGAAGGTCAATAAATACGTTGTTTTTTGAGATAACCATAGCTTGTGTTACATTTTTTTAAAGGGGAAAGATCAAATTTTGAAAATATAGAAACATATACAGGGTGTTCCATTTAAAATAACATAGTTGTCCTATAATGGAAAATCGGCCGTTTTGTTTTTGAGCTAATGGAATGTCACAATAAAATCGTGAAGGTACGAGAATAAACTTTAAAGAAATATAAGTGCATCTGCAAAAACTGCATCTTGATACCTTTATTTGTTCCAAAGTTATACTCGATTAAAATGGGTCAAAATATGGCCGGCCACCCTGTATTTTCTGTTTAATAAAATATTTAAATTTACTTGATTCGAGTTCAATTAATTTTGAAAATATACGGGGATAATACCACGAGTGCTAAAAAATTACCGATAATTTTCATGAAAGCTTGTTATTTAAAATTTTACGAGATCAAAGAACGAGTGGAATTGGTATAACAAGCTTGAATTAAAATGGTGCCGAAAATTTACACAATATTGATTTTGTGTATTACTCGTTCAATAATTCTTATTAGAATTTTCGGGGGTAATACCACGAGTGCTTAAAAATTACCGGGAAATTTTTATGAAAGCTTGTTATTTATAATTCCTTGAGCTCGAGAAACGAGTCGAATTTGTATAACAAGCTTGAATAAAAATTATCTGGTTAATTTTTATACACGAGCGGTATTTAGGGAGAATATTTCTAAAATAGAGAAATATGGGAGTATTATACTATTAAAATAGTTTTTTTTTGTCATACAATTTTCAATTTCATGCCACATAATTTTAACTACAACTAAAACCGTTTTTTCAATTGCTTTATCTATTTTTTTATCGTGTACATGACCGAATCGAATCATTTTGACTGATTTTTGACGTTTCTAATTGACAATACAAACAAACAGGTTCGATTGTTCTGTGTTTGGATGTAAGTGGAAATACCATATTGCCTAGGCTACGTGAAATTTCCGATGAAATTTTTTGATTATTAACGTATCATATGAGAAATTTTCTACATGAGTGAAATATTCACTAGTAATACCATTAGAAGTCAAATTATTTCGAAAAGTTTTCGAGCTCACGAATATTTTAAAAATTATCCCGAGTCGAAGGCGATGATTTTGACAAAGCAGAATAAAATAAAATTATGATTATAACAAAGAATACTAATAAATTAAATTATATTATGGCGAAAATAGATAATTAAGTTATAAAAATTACAATGACGCCTTGTTATCATACTCGGCTAACGCCTCACGACTAGTAACATAATGATTGTTTATGATCCGAAATTTATACAAAATTTTAAGTAGAGATTGCGACGATTGAGCCGGGTTTAACTGTCGGATATCGATTTAAAACATAAAAACATAAGTTTAAAACATAAAAATGACTTTTTTAAGTTAAAAACATGAAAACATAAGTTTAAACCGATACTCGACAGTTAAACCCGGCTCAATCGTCGCAATCTCTACTAAAATTTTGTATTTTATATTTCGACAATATTGGTGTTGCGAAAAAAATGGTAAGGACCACTTTGTAGATTTCGAGGTGATCTTCAGTTTATGTCTAAACAATAATTCTCCAGTTCGCATATTTTGGCAGATATTCGCGGGAAACTCACTTTCAGGACTTTGTGGGGCCAATTTCAGCGGGTTCTCGCGTCAAAACCGTGATAAACTTTTTCTCGCTTGATCGCGAAGACCTAAGAATTGCGCCACAAACTGTACAGATTTATTTACTGCTTTGGGTACTTTCAGGTCTTCAGTTTCTGGACTATAAGTGATGTAATTGTAGCTTAATTCAAGTAATGTGCGTAGCGACCTAACGTAAAAACAGAATTGTTAACTTGTATTCTCATATCATTGTCAAAGTTAAGTTTATTAAAAAGTTCATTAAGCATTGTAAAATGAATGATTTACCCCCAGAAATTAAAAATTTAGCTAATAGGGCAGTTGCTGGATTATTGCCTGAAGAGTCTAAAAGCATATACGAAAAAATCTATGCCAATTATAATAGTTGATGTCTCAAAAAAAATGTTAAAAATATTGCGCACAAAAAGGTACTTTTAGCTTTTTTAAAAAAACAATTAGTGACGAGAAAGTCTCTAAGTTATGGAGTAATTACCCGATGTTAAAAAAATGTTGACCTAAGTAAGGTTTTAAAAGCAAAAATCGATTCTTACAAAACCAACAAGTCCAAACTTTGACTAAAAAAATATTACAAAGTTTTTACAAAAGGCGGAAAATGAAAAATGTTTCTTATTGAAAGTGTTAATGATAGGTATTTGTGGAGCATGTCAAAGAGAGGAGCTAAAACCTAAGAATGAAAGATGTACACGATAATGTGTACTGTTTTCAGAATTGTAATACCTAGTACAAAAAGTCAAAGGAGTAAATATGGTGCAATTGGTCCGAACCTATGCATCAATGAGACTCAGCGATGCCGAAAATTCTCGTTTTTTTTTGTCCTTTAGAAACCCTCAAATGTACAAAGCAGCCAGTTGATATTTATACTTTCGGAAACGTGTTAAAACTCTTTTTGTTATAAATATTGGTTTACATGAGTCTTTGGGCTTAGGTTCACAAATATATCGAACGCCTCTCTCTTTTGCAATAAATATAATAGATAGATACTGAGAAATCGATTCGAAAAAAGAAAAATAAATAGATTTCAAAATGAAAAATTCTTTAATTTATAAAAAAAGTACTCTGATAGCAGTACAAACAGATGCAAGTATACTACTTTTTTATATGTTTTTTTTGGAATTTAATATGTTATTGGGGGCCTCAAAAGAAGCAATTTCAATTATTGCACCAAAACTCTAAACCTACAGTGTGAGCCGCTGGAACTAGGTATAATTTGTGTCTTGGTAGTTTAAAAAATAATGGTTTGCTAAGTATTACCTGTATTTAAAGCGTGAATGATACAAAACTTTTACGTTTTTTTCTGTTTATTAACTTGTTTAACTTACAAAGTGTAATAGGGTAAAATAAAAATAGGGTAAGCCAAAAATTAATATTCCTTATCCCAAATAATATTTTTATTACAACGTATTTTTGATTTTAGGTAATATGGGATTAAAATAAATAATATAATAAAAAAAAATATAGATTATTAAAAGAATATATAATTTTTTAATCATTTTGTAATAAAATTTTTGATCAAAATCAAAATTTTGTTTATATATCTCCTTTATTATTTATTTTATCAAAAATGTTTATGTAACTTTTTATATAGGCAATTTTGAAAGCTTTATTTTTGGTACATTAAATTTTTATTAACTCCTCTAGTTTCTGAAATATTATTAATTTTGTTGTAAATTTCAATATCTCAAAAACGATTAAAGTTATAGGAAATTTTATATAACAACAACTATGCGTTTTTACAAGAATACTTTTTGAGTTATAATAAAAAAACAAATTTTTAAGACTATTTTAAGTGATAACTTAAGTTTTTTACTTATATATTTCTCCAATCCAAAAAAAATAATCCAAATTTTTGGTAATATAACATTTTTCAATAGCTATTACTGAGGTATTAAGGATTGTGTAAATCACCACATACAATAATTAATGATTATCTCTATAATGACGTCCCATAAATTTATTTATAAAATATTATTAATTTTTTTATCTTTAAAATACTATTATACCGAACCTCGTATATACTGATTCACTTGCCTTAGTGACCGTTCTACCAAAGTCTAAGGATATTCTAATAAAGTCTGCTCACTCTTTTGATGTTGCAAAAATACCGCCGTTGGCCTTGAAAATACCCGGCCACGGGTAAACAAACAAATAGGTGCTTCTACCGCGTATATACGTTCAATATGAATAGTCTAAACCCGGTTGATTATATTTTTATACGGGGGGCGTTTGATTAGGAATGTATAAACAATGTAGATTTTCACTTTTAGAAGAATTACAATAGTTTACACAAATGGCACAAGTGTGTTTAAAAAGACATTTTTTCAAAAAGTATCCACCAACATAACCCAGAGCATTGTCCTCTTCAGTTTCTAAGTTTCTATAATCGTTAGTTTGTAGTTTTAAAATGGAGTGCATATTTTTTTTCCTGTTTTTCCGTTAAAAATGATCCTTCTTTTAACTTTTAAAAGGTCAGGGGTAATCGTTAATAAAATATCGGAAGCTTCTTCTAATGTGTTTCTACCTTGTGTAGGGTAAAAAGATTTTAATGCGAACATTTTTTTAAAAGCTCTACAGAACTAAATGGCTGTTGGATTTCTTGCATTTCCACAAGCATTTTTGAATTTGACCGAAATAATTTTCAAGACAGTCCTGATTTAAATGACGAGTTAGTAAAAATCGGTAGTTGTTTTGTTGAAATTGTTTCTTTAACTGTAAAACTGATGAAATAGTTAGTCTCCATCCATATATAAACTTAAGTGTATGAGTATCATTTTTGTTATTTTTGTCCAAAACTTTTAAATTTAAAAAACAAGTGTCCATTTTATTTAAAAATGTAATCTGTTCTAGAGTACCCATAAAACCTTGACATGTTTTTAAGTAACTAGAATTTAATAAGTCGAATAGTTTATTAATTTCTATAATGTTAGCAGTTATCTTGGCCTCTTGCGGTAGCTTTTCAAAATCTATATAGGTATGCAAAGCAACTGCAACCGAATGGCTAAATATCTGAGTTGCTAGTTTAACATTTATTTTTTTTTTTAATTATTTGGGTTTAGGTGTTTATCTGTAAGTTTTCGTGCTAACCTATATTGTTTAAGTTTGTCAAGATTATACATGGTTTCTAAGAAGCGATTATCTGTTGTCCCGTTTTCGATTACAAATCTATATTTAAAAAAGTTATCTCTTTCAGCACTTAGTTTAAAGAAACTCCTTACTAATTTATAAAAATTTGGCCCCTTGTCGGGCGTTACTGCCAAGATGTTAAGACCTGCTGATTTTAGTTTTTGAATCGACTCAAATATTATTTCTTTTAAATCATAAATAGTATATAACGTAAGTCGTGCAAAAACGCTTCCGCTAAATAAATTCACCACTTCGTCAGGACCGAAGGCTCTGCACAAACCAAGTCACTGCTTAGCAGTGAGGCTGCTACTTCTCAATCAACGCTGCTGGGTAGCCGATGGGCAAGGGGTCGGTGGAGGCAGGAGGGAAATTTTTCGCAGCACGCTTGAGTGAGCAGACCTTATACAGACAGGTCCATTGTAGTAGAAACATAAAAACACTTAGGCGAATTGACTTACATTCACCTGACTCGAGCTAGCGAAACAAAACTCGCAAAAACCATGCGATAAATGTGGAATGTTTTTGAAGATTTAATTTTAAATTACAATATTATTTGCTGTTTTGCAAATACGTGGTAAGTTCTCTTGGAAACTCGTTTCTTCACTCAAAATAAATAATAATGGACGTTTACGAACTTCATGAAAAGGTTCAAATTGTAAAATGGTATGTTTAAGGAAAATCATATCGACAAATATGACAGGAACTCGTAAATAAAGAACGAGACTTAAAAGAGGCATTAATTTGTGTTATTGCTGAACAAGACCACACTGTAACCAGTAGGCAACCTGCTGAGGTAACAGATTCATCGCCTACTACAGTTAAAAGAGTCCTTAAAAAAATGGTTTCCGATTCTACAAGGTCCACAAAATACATGAAAGTTTTCCCGAAGACCAATTCCGACGTGTGGAGTTTTGCGAATTAATAATGGAAAGGGCAAATACAGATGAAAACTTTCCTAGATCGATTGTTTTTACCGATGAATTGACCTTTCCATTATTGAATCGACATAATCCAACTCAAGTTCGATATTGGTCTCGTGAAAACCTACACAGGTATTTTGAGGTTCGAACCCATTATCCTCAAAAATTAAATGTTTGGGCTGATATGGTGGGACCTTATTGGACCATTTTTTATTGAAGGCAATTTAACTGCAGCAATTTATTTGGATCTGTTACAACAACAAATTGTACCGGCAATTCGTCAAATATTAGGAGTAAGATTTGGTAATATCTGGTTTCAGCAAGATGGTTGTCCCGCTCACAATGGACGTATTATTCAAGGATATTTGAACAATATGTTTCCTAACCGTTTGATTAGTGAACCTTGAACCATTTTGTGGCCCTCGAGATCACCAGACCTAACTCCTAATGATTTCTTTTTGTGGGGTTATTTAAAAACAAATGTTTATGGTCATGATAGGGCTAATAATTTAGAAAAACTTCGAATAAAAATCACAGAAGCTTTTCAAACTATCAGCCTTAATATGCTAACAAACGTTAGACGGGGTTTTTACGATCGTTTGGGATATTGCCTTGCGCAAGAAGGATGTTTGTTTGAATATTTATTATAATTTCATTTAAGAGTATTTTTATGTTAATAATTATTTATTTTTTCATTGCGTACTATTTTAATGTTAGAAATGAGTTTTGGGTTTAGAGATCTAACTTTTTATTTTGATTTGGCAATTAATGAAATGATAAATAAAGCTGTTGGTATTTAATTCCCCATTTATAAATAACGGTATTAAGTATCAACTGTTTTCTCAACAGATTAGACCGCATAAATTTATTTTTCGTAATTTTCAAGTGCGCCTTAAACCATACAACACACCCGTCCGAAAGCATATTACAAACTGAGATCTCGTTCGGTTAATCATTATATTTATGCATGTTTATCGATCAAAGCGGACGGTAGTAAATTCATCAGTTCCCTGCCTATGTTTCTACTACACTGGATCTGTCTGTATACTTGGACGGTGTGGTTCTACTATGTCGAGAATTTGATTGATTTAGTAATGTTTCCGTTTATCTTCGGGCATATTTTTGCTTTTTAAGTTACTTTTCATGATAAAATAAATAATACTTTTTTTTAATTATTTTGTTTTATTTTAAACTTCTATTTTTATCAGCAATTTATTAATATAGTCAAATTGCTTTATGTCATTTTTATTTATTAAGTTAAAAGTACTTTTGAAATAAGTATAATTTAATTATTTTTGCGGTACCCTGTATAATCTGCGGATAAAAGATTATTTAAAATCCCTACATGTGAACAGTTATTTTGACTTAAATCGTTATTTTCTTACAGATTACTTATTTAGGATACCTATTAATATTTTTATATGGCCTTAAACAATTGGTTTTTTATTTTCCCTGTACTTTTCTTTTACCCAAGAGCACTTAATAAGTAAAATAAGTTAATATACATAGTAAATATAAAAAAGTTTTGGTATTATTTACTATTTAAATACAGTTAATACTTGGCAAACCATAATTTTTTTAATTAGCAAGAGTTTGGGTGCAATAATAAAAATTGCTTCTTTTGAGGTCCTTAATAACATATTAAAATTTGGTTTAATTTCACCGGTCGCCAAAAACTCATTTATAATGTGCATGGTCCTTTAATATATAAAGCGGAATTTATAATTTTATCATTCAAAAATATCTTATTAGGTACGCATTTAAATGTTCAGATTTTAATTTTATAATAATACTGCAGATACTTACCAAGCCCTCATTTATTTTATATTATTTGGTAAAGTTATGTTAATTTAAATACCCACTTAAAAAAAGCTACTTGAAAACAAACAACCCTAAAGTTTTCAAATTAAAATTTTTGGCATTCCAACTTTCGGTCTAACCACAATCAGATACGGCGGGCGCGTGGTTCGGTATACGAAATTGATTCCACAGGTGGAAGGAATAAAGAGACAAACTGCCGCCCTTTAAACTTTGGTCTGGGGTAAACTACGATACGGAAATCCAATTTGGATCAAGTTTCCTCTTATTTTATTTTCCAGTGATATATTTTGTTCCGAGATAAAGGTTTATAACGCGTTTCACATAATAAGGATAAAATTCACTTTAAAATTGTATTATATTGATAAACTTGTTATGCAACGAACAAATGACACGCGACAAAATAATTTTTCAACGAATGGCACTAAAAGTAATATTTTTCTAACTGGTTACTAGCTTTTAAAATACAATATTTGTGCAATGAGAAAACCCACAAACATTGAGAAAAGTACTTTTCTCTCTAGCGAAAAAAGTAATTTGCTCTCAATTGTCCGGGAGCTAGCAACGTCGAGAAAACAAGAATTTTAGGTCGCCTGATTTTTTGATATATTGTCCTTCTTGCTTTTTCGGGTAGACCCTGGCAAATCTGGCTGGCGCATGGCTGTAATAATCCAACATTTTAAAAACATTTTAAGAAGCCCAATTTTCAATTTCCCGTCTTTAAATAGGTTTACCAAACATATTTTTTTATTGTCAGACACTTTTATCGTTGCTAATTATATGCCAGACGCGTTTTTTTTTTAATAAAAATTTCAAACTATTTTAGTATTCTGTATTTTATTATGTTATTTGAGTATACAAAAACCTAAAATTAATTTGCCAGACGTGAATTTGATTGCTAAACCTTGATTAAAAACGACAAACTTATTAGTTATAAGTTATGATTTATAAATAGCCTGCAAATTAATATGATTTCCTTGCTTCCTTAAGTACGATGCTTCGATGGCTAATCGGGTATCGCCTAGCAACATCCGAGTTCGATTCTACAAAACTCTAATCCCTTTTTTTTACTAAAACACACTTTTTATACTTACTTTCTAAGCTTTAAAATTGTTTATTCACTATGATATTGCACTTCACTTTTACAGTGCTGACCAGGTTTGTATATATTTATTAACGAAAATACATAATTTATATAATCTAAGTTTTATTCGTGGGTTAATAACGTTGTTGACAATTGTTTAGTATTTTCTCCACGAGTTGAATGAGATCAATTTGTCAATATTAATTAATTAATATTTTAAAAACTTTATTATAAATATCACTGAGACTAATTTTTAAAAAATCCTTAGTTGTTGTTTATTATGAGTTTAGTTTTTCGTAAATATTGTAAATTAAGTTTAAGAGTTAAAATTATATATGTAACTAATGTCTTCTTCATCCCGTATAGTACAATGTATAAGAGCCTCATCTAACTTTGAAATTAAATATCTCCGGAATTGTATTGTCTATAAATTTCATACTGCATCAATCAATGCAGTATTATTTAAATAATAGTGGGTATAATATTAAAAAATCCAAAGAAAGTGCCTATCGTGATACAACTACCTTAAGTTTGCCGTTCTTATTCAAGGTTTAGCAATCGAATTAACGTTTGGCAAATTAATTTTAGGTTTTTGTATACTCAAATAACATAATATTAAAATTACAGACATACTAAATTAGTTTAAAACTTTTATTAAAAAAATCGCGTCTGGCATATAATTAGCAATGATAAAAGTGTCTGGCAATAAAAAAAATATGTTTGGTAAACCTATCTAAAGACAAAAAATTGAAAATTAGGCTTCTAAATGTTTTCAAAATCTTGGAATATTACCTGTGCAGGTAGGATGCGCACTAATAAACGCAACCGCTACCGCCAGCCTGATTGCCCAGGTTCTACTCAAAAAAGGAAGGAGGACAACATATCAAAAAATCAGCTGACCTAAAATTCTCTCCCGAAAACATTGCTAGCTCGTATACTTTATATGAAATAGTAAATATAGGCTTTTGATTCGCGACTATGAAATTATTTAGCTGCCTGTGGCAGTGCATCGGCGAGCGCCATATTTATTGTAAACGTCAGTTTTATGAATGTTGTATTTCATCCGATAGACTCTAAAATTTCTTAATTAGTTTTTTTAAAATGAAGCACGCAAATAAGTTAATTATTACAGTTACTAGTTAATTGTTGATTTATAAATAAAAACGTTAATTTTATTATTAATAAAAAAAAGTTATATTATGATTGACTATTTTATTAATAAAAAATACTTATATAATTTTTTGTTTCGCTATGAAAAAAATGGTCGTAGAAAAAATATAATTTGAAGCATGTGAGAAACGCACATTTCCCACTCGCTAATTTGCGGCACTCGCCTTCGGCTCCTGCCGTGGGATATGTTAAACTTTTCTCACTTGTTGCACAATATACTTCTGTTCAAGACATTAATATTAAGGCATTTAGGTACCTAAAGAAAACAATTAATTTTTTTCTGTGACCGATTTTTTTTTATCATTTTTTCTTTGTTCACTTTTTATAAAAAAAATCCGAAAAAAGTGAGTACTGTTTTCCGGATATATGTATACAGTATGTCCGGCGATGGGGTAGATAAAAGGGCAAACGGCCCAAAAATTTCTTATTTCGAGGAAAAGTGATTTTTTATTAAAAATTTTGCTTGCCGAGAAACTACGAATGTCGATGAAAGATATTAAAAATTGTATACAGGGTGTCCCAAAAGTTAAAAATTCAATCTCTTTACAAAAATAAAATACCCTTAATTTAAAGAATTTAACAAAATGCTACTTAAGAAAATTGTTTGAAATTGTCATATCTTTTAGTATATTGGTTTTTATTAGGTTTAGAAAGTAATCATTTTTTCGGTTTAAATTTGCATTTCACTGAAAAGTTTCCTAAGTCTACATTTGATTTTGTATACCTTTAAATATCACTTTTAAAAGGTACTTTATAAATAGATTCTGACAGTGTCAACCAAAGGGGACCTCAGTATTAACTTTTAGATGTTTTATAAATTTTTATAAATCGTAACAACGGAGCAAAGAATACAAAATACGATAAATAGAAACCATGCATGATTATAATTATTTAAGGCCCAATTTGCAAAGTCAGATCATTACAACAATTATTATGTTCGAATTATTCAAATACTGCTCCACCATAAAAATGCATTTTTCCAGTCAGGTCTAAGATATACATACCTGCGTCGAACTTTTTCTAGGGGTATTGCTTCTACAGCTTGTATAATTCTTTGCTTCAAAAGGTCTGCTTTGGTTGACACTGTCAGAATATATTTGTGAAGTACCTATTTAAAGGTGATATTTCAAGGTATACAAAATTAAAGGTATACCTACGAAACTTTTCAGTGAAATGCAAATTTAAACCAAAAAAAGGTTTACCATCTAAACCTTTTAAAGACCAATATCCTGAAAGATATGATAATTTCAAACAATTTTCTTAAGTAGGATTTTAATAAAATCTTTGAAAAATGGGTACTTTGTTTTTGTAAAAAAAATATATTTTTAACCTTTGAAACACCTTGTATACAATTTTTAATTTTTTCCATGGACAATCGTATTCTTCCGGCAAGCAAAACTTTTTATAATGAACAACTTTTCGTCTACCCCATCCCCGGACATACTGTATACACATAAGTAAAAGTAAATATTTAAGCTGCTCAGTTACCACAATAAACACAACTGTTTCCAGCCACCTTCTTCCCAATTACTGCAGTATTCATACTGGAGAATTATTTGGAACATTTTCAGCACTCAAATCGATTACCGGCTCAAACAAGAAAATCGCAGTATGCACAGACTCACTTTCATCTATACACTCTATAAGTAACATATACACCAAACATCCGCTGGCTCAAAACATACATGATAGCTTGCCAAAATCTTGCTAATCGAGGAATTTCAATAACAATAGTCTGGAGTCCATCACATGTAGGTATTCTGGGTAACGAAATGGCTGACCAAGCTACCAAAGATGCCTTGGCACAGAACTTGACAATTGAAGAAATTCAGCTTAAGAACGATCTTAAAAACCAAATAAGACAATCGGTTAAAAGCAAATGGCAAAACCTTTGGAATTATTCAAACACTAAACTTTATACAATTCAACCTCCAATCAACCCATTTAATATTCCATCCATAGCTATTTAATGGAGTCGGGTAACCCCCTTGTTTGTGACACCTGCAACAGAACACTTACAGTACAGCAATCCTCTCCAAATGCCCACAACAGGATGAGTTTCGCCACAAACACAACCTTAATAGAGACCTTAAAGAAAACCTATGTGCTCCTGCAAAGTGTAAAAAAGTAATAGCGTTTCTAAAGGACATTAATATGTACTGTCAAATTTAGTTTAGTTAAACTAACATAGAATATTTTCTATCCTAGAAGTAAAACTATATTTAATTGTTAACATGCACTGATGTCTTGAAATTATTATTGTTATTGTGCCAATGACCATAGCAGTCGAGGCACGTTAAGTCTAAATAAGAAAAACATATTAAATGTGCATTGCATGAATGACATATTCCTTGAACTATTCGGTACATCAGTCGAACCTTCTTGTGTTGAAATCATATTTTTCTCTGTCATGAACACAGCTGCTGTTAATGTACCTTTTCGCAAATCGGCTGTTTTTTCAGCACTACCACACGTTCCAAACACTTTGTTAGCTATTTCTGTCCTGTGTGCTACCGATTTATCAACATACCCTATAGCGACCGTTAATGACTTCCAACCGATATGTTTCTTTAGTGCCATCAAGTCTTCCCGAGATTCAAAAAAGTGTAGCAGACGATTTTCAAAATGAATGACCTGCATTTTCAAGTTAAAGAAAATTAGCTACTGTTTTAGATACTTCATAAAATTGATTTTTACCTATAACCTGGTTAATATATTTTCCATTGCTGTATTCATAAAACAGGCGGCGATCGTTTGCTGCTGCTGGACGAAGGGCTATGTACTGGTATGTTTGGTAAAATTTAATATATTCTTTAGTAACCACAAATCTCTTGTGTTCATCATTCTTTGTTTGCTTTATTACCTGACTGATTTTACAAATTGGACAAGCTCCTGCAATCCCAAATACAAGAGTAACCTTGGTCATAAAATAAACTTTATCGAGAGCAACATTTAAAAAATCACTTATTGTGTACTCGTAAAAGTCACTGCTTGCGTGGGCGCGTAACCTTTTCCATTTTGTTTTAAAAATGTTATTAGTTTAAAATATTTTAAAATGTCCACATTATTATTGGATTGTAACATACATTTAATTATTGATTAATTTTTCCCCACTGTTGATGGCTTTTGTTGTTGTGCCAGTTATAAAAAATAAGTCAATAACACTGTCTCCAAAAAAGAACTGCATGTCTTTTTCATCTTTTATTTCATAAATCTTTCATAACCGTTTTCCTACATTTTTCGCGATTTAACTGGCAATAATTTTAGTGATGCTACTTTTGCTGCTTCCACTAATTCTGGTGGAGTAAGACTAAACTCAGAATCAGACATTTTTAACTTTATAATATTTGGAATAGCTGGTAAACAACCACGCTAAGTTTGCAATTTTTAAATCAAATCCAACAAATCACACAACCACAGGGTATTTTTTAACTTAAAAACAAATCACCAGAGATTTAGATTTACTCAAAAAAATTAGACCAAATAAAAGTCACTAAAAAATTTTAATTCGGTTAGTTTGTTTTTAATTTTTTTTCAAATGAAATTTTATTAGCTTAGCGAATTATCAAAAACA
Organism: Listronotus oregonensis; assembly: GCA_019359885.1. Classification (NCBI taxonomy): domain Eukaryota; kingdom Metazoa; phylum Arthropoda; class Insecta; order Coleoptera; family Curculionidae; genus Listronotus; species Listronotus oregonensis. The sequence goes on along the minus strand of JAHBCN010008774.1, from coordinate 20,353 downwards.
CTAGCTTTGGCTTGTTTTGTTTTCGGATTTGACATCACTTGTCACTTGTCACTGAACATATTAAAATTTGACTCATTGAAAGTTAAAATACGGCTGATTCTGATTCTGAACTGATTCTTAATCTGGTTTAACATGGATTTAAAAATTTGTCGAGACACAAATAGAGTCGATAGGAATAAAATTAAAAGATTGTTAGGAAATATAAGTAAAAAAAGGGTAATATCAAAATTAAGGGAACATGAAATTTAATTCCAGACACATTTGTTTGTCTCAAGATGTTGGCTTTTGCTATCTCAACAATATTTTTAGTTAGCTAGGTCTGTGATATACGAAAATAAATAAAATTAAAAACCTTATTTGCAACCGTTTGTCAGATGATTCCAGTTTAGATTGCATTTTGCTCTAAGTACTAAATTATTAAACTAATATAAATTATTAGTCATCTAGTTTATGACAAAAGAAATCGAAGGACTTTTTTTATAAATAAATTATTGAAAAAATAACTAAATGTATTATTATTAAAATACTAATCATTCTAGCTTCTACTAAATTAATGCTGGGGTGCCCCAGGGCTCAGTGCTGGCACCCACGCTGTTTCTTCTACACATTAACGATCTTGTCTCTTCCACAATCAATCTCATTCATAGTGTTGCTGACAATGGTACCCTCTAATCTAGTATTCAATTTCTTAAGCCACCATGTAATTCTGATTTGGAAAACAAGACAGGTCAATGCAGATATCTTTTTCACAAACCTCAATCTTATCTTGAATTGGGGCGATAAAAATCTTGTTCAGTTTAATGCCTCGAAAATACAGTCATGTTTGCTGTCGCAAAGAAAGTCTACCAACGCTCATCCCTTACACATTAAGCGGCCAAGTTTTGCAGAACAAAGAGTCGTTTAATCTTGTCGGCGTTACTTTTGAGAATAACCTCAACTGGCACAAACACATTAAATCCATAGCCTCGACAGCTTCAAAAAGCTTGGATTCCTCTTTCAAGCCAGAAAATATTTTTTTTACGATTGCAATTTTTAAATCAAATCCAACAAATCACACAACCACAGGGTATTTTTTAACTTAAAAACAAATCACCAGAGATTTAGATTTACTCAAAAAAATTAGACCAAATAAAAGTCACTAAAAAATTTTAATTCGGTTAGTTTGTTTTTAATTTTTTTTTGAAATTTTATTAGCTTAGCGAATTACCAAAAACACTAGCTTTGGCTTGTTTTGTTTTCGGATTTGACATCACTTGTCACTTGTCACTGAACATATTAAAATTTTACTCATTGAAAGTTAAAATACGGCTGATTCTGATTCTGAACTGATTCTTAATCTGGTTTAACATGGATTTAAAAATTTGTCGAAACACAAATAGAGTCGATAGGAATAAAATTAAAAGATTGTTAGGAAATATAAGTAAAAAAAGGGTAATATCAAAATTAAGGGAACATAAAATTTAATTCCAGACACATTTGTTTGTCTCAAGATGTTGGCTTTTGCTATCTCAACAATATTTTTAGTTAGCTAGGTCTGTGATATACGAAAATAAATAAAATTAAAAACCTTATTTGCAACCGTTTGTCAGATGATTCCAGTTTAGATTGCATTTTGCTCTAAGTACTAAATTATTAAACTAATATAAATTATTAGTCATCTAGTTTATGACAAAAGAAATCGAAGGACTTTTTTTATAAATAAATTATTGAAAAAATAACTAAATGTATTATTATTAAAATACTAATCATTCTAGCTTCTACTAAATTAATGCTGGGGTGCCCCAGGGCTCAGCGCTGGCACCCACGCTGTTTCTTCTACATATTAACGAACTTCTCTCTTCCACGATCAATCTCATTTATAGTGTTGTTGACGATGGTACCCTCTAATCTAGTATTCAATTTCTTAAGCCACCATGTAATTCTGATTTGGAAAACAAGACAGGTCAATGCAGATATCTTTTTCACAAACCTCAATCTTATCTTGAATTGGGGCGAAAAAAATCTTGTTCAGTTTAATGCCTCGAAAACACAGTCATGTTTGCTGTCGCAAAGAAAGTCTGCCAACGCTCATCCCTTACATATAAGCAGCCAAGTTCTGCAGAACAAAGAGTCGTTTAATCTTGTCGGCGTTACTTTTGAGAATAACCTCAACTGGCACAAACACATTAAATCCATAGCCTCGACAGCTTCAAAAAAGCTTGGATTTCTCTTTCAAGCCAGAAAATATTTTTCTTCTTCCAATCTGTACACTCTCTTCTTGCCCACCGTCGAGCTGTAGGGGATCTGTCGCTCTTCTATAGGTATTTTCACGGCTTCTGTTCAGAGGAATTAGTCAGTATAATTCCTTTTCTGGCAGCTCCCAACAGAGCAACACGTAGTGCAACATTTATGCATCCTTTTACAGTTCAGTTAGAGAGGCCCCGAACTTCCCGCTTTCTTTATTCCTTCATCCCTAGAGTATCAAGACTATGGAACCTGCTGCCCGCAGAAGTCTTTCCTTCTCCTCCCAATCTCCAATTATTAAGGACCCGTGTAAACAAACTCCCTCTCACCACACTTAAGATAACCACGGTACGTTAGTACTTAGGCATTAGCTTATGGACTTCCCAAGTAAAACTAAATAAAAAGTCTTTCCTTCTCCTCCCAATCTCCAATTATTAAGGACCCGTGTAAACAAACTCCCTCTCACCACACTTAAGATAACCACGGTACGTTAGTACTTAGGCATTAGCTTTAGTGGACTATCCCAAGATAAAAAAAAACTAAATAAAAAAGTAATTTATGCTTAGAAAATCCTATCTTTGTCAAACGATAATAAGAATAATTTTATCCACGTTTACTTTAAATGGTTGAATGTTAGCTTTCTTTTTTTGTGAAGCAATATCTAAGAAAAAGTTGGTAACAAAAACCTAAGAAAATAAATTTGCGTTTTTTTTTTGCGGATTTTAAGATAATTTAAAATTGCTAAAGTGGTTAAAAAGTTACTTTTTTTTAAAAATGCAAGTCTATATTTATTATTACCGTGTATTTTTTTCATATTTAGGCTTTTAAACACCATAATGAATAATAAATTTGTTTTTGCGAATTTGTTTCTTATATAAATTTATAGTCAATAGCCCACCCGTACACATAAATAAATTATTATTTATGGCAATATAACAAAATAATAAATTTAAAAAATAAAAAAAGTAAAAAAAAAAAAATTTATGACTCACAGTACATTAAACTAATTCGATAAACTTTGTATATCTTGTTAACCTATTTTCAGATAAATATTCACAGTAAGGATTGATTATTTTAACAATATTGCTACCTACCTATTTGTTTATCTCGAAAGCTTTCATATCAAGGTTTGCTTATGTTAGCTTCAAGTTTCTCTAATGTTGTGTCAAAATTTGCGTAACGTAACTTGGAGTTAACTCAACAATAATTAGGATATGTTTATGATATTTTAAAGAAATATACAGGGTTTTTTAACCCTTAGGGCTATATATACTATCACTCTACCACTTGGAGTCATTATACTATATATACATTTTATATATACATTTTACAGGATCCCTTGAGTTTCTTAGTAAATCCCAGATCATTGCTCTTGATATATCCAAAGCTTTTAATCAGGTCTGGCACGATGGACTCCTTAACAAACTTCCTTTTTACGATTCACCACCTAAGCTTTGTTTTGGCTCTCCAGTTTTTCTCTAACCGACGTTTATAAGTTGTTGTAGATACTCATTCTTCCAGCTTCTAGCAAATTAATGCTAGGGTGCATCAGGACTAAGTAGTGACAATCACTATGTTTCGTCTTCACATCGACGATCTTCTCTCTTCCACAATTAATCCCATTCATCGTTTTGCTGACGATAGTTCCCACTACTCTAATATTCACTTTCTCAAGCCAGTCAGTAAGCCTGATTTGGAAACCAAGCGTATGTCCATGCAGATATCTTTCCACAAGACCTTTAACTAATCTTGAATTGGAGCGCCAAAAATCTTCCCTCATTCAGTTTAATCCTTCCAAAACACAGTCAAAAATTGTGTCAATTCTCATCCGTTACATATGAGCGCCCAAGTTCTGCAGAACAAATAGTCATTTAATCTTGTCGGCGTTACTTCTGAGAATAACATTAACTGGCACAAAAACATTACATCCATAGCCTCAGCAGCTCCAAAAAAGCTTGAATTCTCTTTCAAGGCAAAAACAAAATCTTTTTTGCCCATCTGTATACTCTGTATGTATCCCAAATCAGACCATTTTTTAGAATATTGTTCTCATGTCTGAGGAATGGCATCTGCTTTAATTCTTGGCATACTTAATTCCATATAAAGAAGAGCTATTTGTCTTATTAATGATTCCTTGCTTACAGAAAAGCTTTCCCCTCCTGTCCATAGACGGGCTGTAAGAGATCTGTAGCTCTTCTATAGGTATTTTCCACGGCTTCTGCTCAAAGGAGTTGGCCTGTATAGTTCCTCCTCTGGTAGCTTCCAACAGAGCAACACGTAGTGCAACTTTTATGCATCCTTTTACGCTAATGTTATATCAGGCTCCAACCAATATAAACATGTTTACTTAATGTTCAGTTATTTTTCTGGGTTGGATTTGTTTGGTTCCATTTGTTTCATTGTTGTTTTACTGTTTTTTCATTGCATTATCATACCTAGAGTTCACAGACGCGCTAATTTCACTCAAGTTTCCGAGTTTGAGAGGGGTCGGACGATCGGGTTACGTGAAGCCGGATTTTCTTTTGGAGAACTCGCTAATCGGGTGAATTAAAACGAAGCTACTGTAGTATAATGTTGTCGAGCGTGGTTCCAAGAAGGCCGAAATCAACGAGTTAGAGGTACTGGACGTCAAAGACAACAAGAGCAGTTGCGAACCAGTGGTTTATTTCTGTCGGAAGGGCAATAACAATAAGGAAGGTTTATCGCCGAGTAAGTTCTTTTGGACTATTTTTATATCATCCTCATTTTGGACTACTCCTGACCCCATCGCATCGTCGGCAACGATTGGTATAAAATAGGGAGATACTTAAATCGAATATTAAATGGAACTATGTCGTGTTCGGCGATGAGTCCAGATTCTGTTTGGACACCCATGATGACCGTGCAGGAGTAAGTAGGGGAAGTGGTAAATAACGGAACGCCCAATTTTCCATCAAAAGCATATTCATCGCACTGTGGGTGTTATGGTATGGGATGTCATTGCTTAAGGCAGCAGGTCACAATTAGTGTTCATTTGAGGTAGCATCACTGCCCAGCGCTATATCCACAAATTTTACAACCACATCTGCTTCCCTTTTTGGAAACATTAAAAGATTCAGTTTTTCCACAGGATAATGCACACCTCTTATCGCACGTATTAGTTTAGGCTTTTTAGAAGCATCCAGCGTAAATCTGCTTCAGTGGCTGATCGTTCTCCAGGACAATGCACCTTGCCACAAATCGCTCATTGCCATAGGAAAGATATATCAGTTAGGCTTTGAGTTGGTTTCCTATGCACCTTTTTCACCAGATTTTGCTCCATCAGATTTTAATTTGTTTTCATATTAAAAAAAGCCTGCTGGTAAAAACTTTGCCGAGGATTTAGGCGTGATTGCTGCCACAAACGCCAAACTGGACAAATCAACATAAAGCGTTGAGATAAAGGTCTTTAAGCATCGATAGAATAAACGTATTGAGCTACACGGAAACTATGCAGAAAAATAAAAATAATCTTTAACCCATATTTTGCTCGAGTTTAAATTTTAATCACTTTCTATTTATCAGTAGACCTAAGAATTGTAAAAGTATGCTTAGAATTACAGCACCCTTACTCGGTGTTGAATTTTCTATGTCACTTATATACTTGGGGATCAATAATTTGCTACTTACAGCACCTACTATACAGCTCATATTTAATTCCCTTAATTTGATACCCTTTGAACTTTTAAAACCGAACTCTCTTTTTTCCTGTTTCAGATTAACATAAATATGAAACTATTACCTATGTTTTAAAAAAATCTCATTCAGGTATGACTGCAATTTGCTTTGATTATATAGCGATAGATTTATCTCGTGCACATTTTATTATTATTATTACCCAGATATTGTTTAAATATTTTATTATTCGAATTTTATAAAATTTGCTGTTCTGGATGTTATCCCTTAAAGTCTACAATATGCATATTATCATGTAACAAAACATAACTTAATATAAATCATAAGTTTAATTGTATAATAGATGGAAGTTTTATTTTTAATGCCCACGCAAAACAAATTAGAAATTAACACAAACCCTTAACAAACTTGCCAGGGTACACAATATCTGTAATCACGTATCCCTAGTTAAGGTCGGTTTCTTTATCGCCAGATGTTACAGACCAACGACTGCCTGTGTCGGTTTCCAGATCCTCTAAAATTGTGTTTAAATTTGTTTAATCTAATTGAATTTGATGGACTTAAAATTAATATTTTGAATAGAGGCTAAAATACGAATTACATTTTTGCATAATTTCTTATTAAAAAAGAAGGTTATCAATTTAACACGTTTGTTTGTAATCTTATTGGAACTGCAAAATATTTCCAAATAAATTTATACAAAATTTTACAGGTGTACAGGGTGGGCCAAACGAAGACATCAAAATTTTTTTTTTAGATAGTTAGTATTACCCCCGTATAAATTATGCGATTGTCCATAATTTTTGAGATACTTATATTTTTTTGTGATATTTTTAAGGTTTCGTGCATGTTTAAGCTCAATTCATATTTATTTTTATATTTACAGCTGGTTGATAAATTTTAAGCCGTTTATTCTTTAAACAACCCTTTAAACTAGTACTTAAAATCAAAAATAGTATTTACTTTTATTCAACATTAATGATTATTAGGGTTTATTAGCAAAAAATAAAATATTGTTTAAAGGTAACTACAAAATTAGAAATTGTTTGCTTTTTTCAAGTACAGTTCTTAAATATCCTATGCCATCTAAAAACTTGCGTATTCTTTGGGCTTTTAAAGAGCATAAAAATATCATCTACTATTTTTATGGCCCAATAGAAAAAACAAATTTTAATCAGTCCACTACTGATTTTTTGCAACTCTCTACCTTTGTTAATCTTTTTAAACATTTATCTCTGCACAGCATTTTTGACCGCCATATCTGTCTTCCCTTTTTTGCATTTGGGCTGTATTTTTTGTGTTTTTGTTTTATTTTTCTCAGCCTTTAATATAATTTATTAGTCGTTAAGTTGCAGTAAGAACATTGGTAAACTATTTTGAAATAGAAAATCAAAAAGTCCAGCACTTGTTACAAAAATATTTCAAAAATCTTGATTTTGTCTTTAAAAATGTTGAACACTCAAAAAATAGCCATAAAAATATACCATTTAAGTTAAAAAAAAACATTTATCCAATAATCTCATTTAAAAAATAAGATATTTTTTTTTTAAAAAATTAAAACAATAAAAAATGGGATTTAAATTTGATTTTGTAATTTTGTACACCTTTTAATATCATTTTCAAAAAATAAGAACAATTAAAATGGGGATCCAAAAAAATGTTTTCTGTGACGGGAAAAAATTTCACATTTTGTTTCTGTTAACAGGTATAAAATATTTTTTCCCCGGCAAAAAAGAAAGCACTTTTTCCCGGATTTATTTACATACACATACCTTAGTAAAAATAGATATTTAATTTGTACGTTAATGGCTTCTGTTGTTATGCCAGTTCGGAAAAATAAACTAATAACACCGTCTCCGAGAACGAGAAAGAACTGCATGTTTTTTTTCTTTCATTTCATAAATCTTAAATAAGCGTTTTCGTAAAGGACATGGCACACATAACATGGGATTCTGGCTCTCGAACGATTTTTTTTTTAAATTTGAGTTTTGTTGTGTGCGACGACCTAGCCAAAAAAAGATCAGCCATGAAAATGATAGGCACGAAGCCATTCTGTGGAATCTCGGTATCTCTTTAAAGCATCTATTAAGAGTTGGGTAGGCAGAGAGTTTCAAAGCTGGTAGTTACAAACACCAGGACAACGACAGGCAAAGCAGTTCATTAAGACCTGCTCGGCCAAGTTTACTTCGGACCTACTGAGCCACAGTCGTAAGGTCGTAAGGATAACGGTAGGTCAACTAACAGGACATGAAGCATTACGTAGGCTTAGGTTTACTAGGCTTGGTGAGGAAACGTCAAAATCGGCGAGATATATGGAGTGGCCAGTGTCAAGACTCTGGAGTCTAGTTAAGAAGACGGGCCTGGAAAAGGTACTTTAAAGAAGGATAGGAGAAACCACAATAAATCTGGTAAGGTTGCAGTGATGGAGGTCCTTTTTGCCATCTTCGCTCAAATAATCTAATCTAATCTAATGTTATTTTTTAGATCAATAGGAACATGTTTTAAATGGGACATTTTTGTGCAGGCCTATAGGGTGGCCCAAAAAATTACTGATAAGTTGCAGCTTAAGTGTTTATTAATTTCAATATAAACGTATAAAAAAAGAAAAATTTTCTCTAAATCCTACAGAATAATATTTTATATATTTGTTTAGAGTTAAAATAATTTGATTTAACATTTAACACATACAGGGTGGTCCAGTATCTAATAAATATTATGGATTATGCCAACTAAAATGTTAATATCGTGATATACTTGTATATATTTTTGGAAATTATACATTTCTGACAGTTTATTAAGGTAAATTTAAGTTAAAATATTTTAGTTTATTGTCTAAAATATACAGGGATATTTGAAATTAATTTTTTTTTTGGTTTGTTTCCACAAAATATTTTGAGACATATAAAAGTTACATAGTTTTAAAATCTGCACATTTTCTTGTAATTTTTTAACAGAGGTATAATAAAATTAGGCTACCTATAACTAAAATAATTTTCATGTACATCTACAGGGTAAAGCAAGTAAGAAAAGTAGGAGGTTTCATTCACTATGTGTCCTGGATTTAGCTATATTTTTAGGATAAGTCGTACTTAACAATGAAAAAAGAGTTTTCATTGTTAGATACATTCTTTTAAAACGAAACGCTCTGTATATTTGGCCAAATTTTAACCCTTTATTTAATTCTACATCGAAAATGTAAATAACACTAATATACGTCAATTATTGATGGTTTTTGAGATAATTAAGTAACTAATAAAGTAACCAAATGATATGGCACACATAACATGGAATTCTGGCTCTCGAACGATTATTTAAAATTTAACTATCTTGTTTTTTAAGTCAATGGAAACATCTTTTAAATAGAACATTTCTGTGCAGACCTACAGGGTGGCCCAAAACATCATTGAGAAGTTAAAGCTTGCCTGTTCCTTAATACTAATTTAAAAGCCTAAAAAGCCTTACTTATCATACAAATCCAACAAAAAAATAATTTAAATACTTGCTTAGAGTTAACAAATGTGGCTTGCCATTTAACACATACAGGGTGCTCCAATATTGAAGAAATAAACATATTTATGCCAAGTAATATGTTAATTTTATGTTATATTTGTATATACAGTGTAAGTCTGTGAACTAAGACCCCCCGTTTATTGCTTTAAATATTCAAACTGAGAAAAAATGTTTTTATAAAAAATATTTTGGTTTTTGCTGTTCCATATTTTGTGAACAACGTTCTGTATACAGGGTGTATCAAAAAGCTCGTACAAGGAAAAAGTTATTTTTTTAAATGACTCCCTATATTTTTTGTTACATTTTTGTTTTCTGCATAAAATTCTATATATTTTTTATTTATTATATCATATCCCTATATTTAATTGTTTAGGAGATATTCGCATTTAAATACAAATTTAGAATGAAAGAATCCGCTCATCTCTGAATGTTGTTTTACGTTTCTATGGTTTTAGAGGTTTTTGTATAGTGACAAAACAACCATAGTAATAATTAATAAGTAAATAGATATCACATGACGAGTAGAAATAGGCTCAACCTTAAACAAGAAAAAACGATTTAAATATTTTTTTTACAGATAAATAAAACTGTCGTTTTAACATTTTTAGCTGGTTACAATGGTTATTATGCCACCCTGAAAAAACCGCCGAAACCATAGAAACGTAAAACAACATTAAAAGATGAGCGGATTTTTCTCTTCTAAATTTGTATTTAAATGCGAATATCTTGAAAATAATTAAATATAGGGATATGATATGCTAAATAAAAAATATCTAAAATTTCATACCGAAAACAAAAATATAATAAAAAATATAGGAAGTCATTTAAAAAAATGAACTTTGTCCTTGAAAGAACTTTTAATACAACCTGTATACATGACGTTGTTCACAAAATATAGAGCAGCAAAAACCGAAATATTTTTATGAAAAACATTTTTTCCAAATTTAAATATTTAAAGCAATAAACGGGGGGTCTCACTTCAGAGACTTACCCTGTATATCTTCAGAATTCTAACTTTTGCCAGTTTCTTGTGCTCCAAATCAAAAAAGCGAGCTAATTTTGCGTTTTTGAAATTTTAAGGTAATAGTTATGTAAATTAATAAATAATTGAATGAACAATACTAAATTATTAATAAGTAATTTTACACCAGCAATTTTTTGCGCGGCAAACAATTTTATATAAAACATCCTTGGTGAATGAAACCTCCTGGATACCTTACCCTGTAGATGTACATGAAAATTATTTTAGTTACGGGTAACCTAATTTTATTATACCTCCGTTAAAAAGTGCCAGAAAAATGTACAGATTTTTAAATTATGTACCTCTTTAAATGTCACAAATATCTTGTGGGAACAAACCAAAAAAAAAATCTTTAATTCCAAATATCCCTGTATATTTGGGGCAATAAAGCAAAATATTTTAACTTAAATTTACCCTAATAAACTGTCAGAAATGTATAATTTCTAAAAATATATACAAGTATATCACGATATTAACATTTTAGTCGGCATAACCCATGTTATTTATTCGATACTGGACCACCCTGTATGTGTTAAATGGTAAATCAAAATATATTAACTCTAAACAAATACATAAAATATTATTCCGTTGGATTTAAATGAAATTTTACCCTTTTATATTGGAATTAAAAAACAGATAAGCTTCAACTTCTCAGGGATTTTTTTGGTTCACAACATACTTAAATTTTTTAAAAAATCGTTTGATAGCCAGAATCCCATGTTATGTGTGCCATGTCCTTTTCCGCGATTGAACTGGCAATAACTTATGTCATGCTACATTCGCTGCTTCCACTAACTCCGGTGAAGTCAGAGAAAACTCGGAATCAGACATTTTTTAACTTTATAATTTTCAAAATAACTAGTAAACAACCACACTAAGTTCGCAATTTTTAAATTAAAACTATTAAATCACAGAATTACATTGACAGATATATTGTATATATTGTGATATATTGCTTTAAAGGTTTCTATAGCACCGCAAGTCTATTTGTCGCTATAAGTTCAACAAACTAGTTTAAAACCTCGAATTTTACAAATTTAATTTTCTGACTTTAATATATTGTAATAATATGTTTTTTGACTATTTTCCCGTCAAAAAAATAGTATATTATATACGGGAAAAATATTAAATTTTAGCTCTCAGTTTTTGGTCTTCCTCCTCTTTGCGTCGGGATGCAACACAACTCGAGCTCAAATTTATTTTTTCTTCCCTTATACAGGGTGTAAAAAGTATAATGGCCAAGATTTTAAAGGGCGATAGTGGAGCTCAAAACAAGTCAAAAATTCATATGACATATGTGTCAAAACTTGACAGATTTTTGTCAAAACGATATTAAAGTTACAAACTTTCATAGCAATTATTTCTGAAAAGCTTAACAATTTGCAACTTTTATCCTAATTGCTCATCGGTAAATTTATTTGCTAATAAAATAAACTAAGTTTTAAATGTTTTGATCTACAAATAAACAAAATTAATGTTTTCCCCAGTTAAAAATTTAAAAAACAATTGGCAACAGCGCTACCCGTAGCGTGGAGTTGCATACCGACCGCATTAAAACATTCTGCCACCCAATCTAGCCATAGCCCAAAAATTTGACCAATCAAATTCAATGTGGCTATTTTAAGTGGCATAATGTTACTACATGAGGTAGATCAGGGGTCAGAATGTCGAAACGGCCTATTTGCATTTATCTGTTAGAAGTGCCACGTGTTTTGCTTATTTTCCGCCCGCATTGCTTTGTTGAAATTTATGCAAAAACATTTTTATGTGAAATTAATATTTATTTATCTTGTATTGTCGCCGCCATCGATAATTTTTTTTCTAAGGGGAGGGGGGAGCTTACGTTAATTAATAAAGAAAACGGCCGTTCTTGCGAATTTTTTTGGACGACACAGTTACAATCTATTTATTAAAACTAGTGCTACATTAAAGTATAACATTCGAAGAATATAAAGTAAAATTTTTATGAAAAAATATTTAAAAAATACGGCAAATGGCAGCAATTATTTGGAAGCGTCTCGGAAAAAAATAGAACTGCATGGGTACCCTCATAACTAGGTGCTGGATCATCTGAACTTAAAGTTTTTTTGTTAGATAATCTCTTTCCCCAGGGTATCGCTGGAAGGGTTTTTCGAAATTTTAATTTTTTACTTTTGAGGAACACTTTGAAGTAAAAAACGTGATTTTGCGAAAAAATGGACTAATTTGTTGCTATAAAATATTCACAAATCTGTAAAAAAGGCTTCAGCGTCACCTCGTAAATTGTATGTGTAAATGTACAGAAATAGTGTTTAAAATTTTAAAAGGATCGGTGCAGTAGTTTTGAAGTTATGAGGGTCACCGACTATTAAAACGTAAGTTGTAGAAAAAACACTTTCAAGTTTTAAACACTAAAAATTTGGGAGTATAACGTTCATAAGCGAGTTTTATCGGATTAACGCTTTTTTTGCTTCGATTCCTCTCAAAATTTTACACAATATTCTTAAAAGTTTCTCCATTCAGAAAATCACTTATAAAAAATGTTTTAAAAAAAATTAAAACGTTACTTCCTTCCTTAATCCTACAAAAAATCCGCTGAAATTATCGATGGCGACTAGAATAATTCTAATTATAAGCTGTTGCTGCATTCATATTAGTAATATACGCAAAAATATATAATACTAAGTCCTTGAAAACGTAGTGTCCAATTGAGTTCTTGTTTCCTAGACTATTTTAATGTGTATTAATAATAATTTTATTAAAATAAAATCTAAATATCCGAATTGTATAACACGTACAAAAAACAGTTAGAGATATTTTTCATTCAAACATTGTTCGTTAAATATTACTTATGCTCTATCACCTAATATAACCTAACCTCTAACCTTAATAACCTAAAACATTCTGACCCTGAATATAGCCTACGTAATAACATTCTGACCCTGAAACTGGCCACATCCTGTGGTCAGAATTCCCGACATTCTGACCCCTGATCTACGCATGTAGTAACATTATGCCACTCAAAATAGCCACATCGAATTTGATTGGTCAGATTTTCGGGCTATGGCTAGATTGGGTGGTAGAATGTTTAAATGCATACCGCCCAAAAAAAAATTAGAAAATAGGCCAAACATTTTTTGTTTTGGTTTTTACTTAAATTTGTTTTTAAATTAAATATTAAAATAAATTGCAAAAAGCAAATTTTGTTATTTTCCAGTATGTTTAAAGGTTTTGCAGCACTTATGCACCAGCCGCATTCATGTAAACCTTGCAAAAAACGTTTGGCGTTTGACTCGATGGATATTTTCGCGACTTACCGTTTTTAACTACTGGTTCATAGCAGTTCTTTCCCCCACCATTCTAACCGTGTTTAACCAGCCTATCCTCGCAAAAACGAAACGGTTTACGTATGTCAACTTACTATCTTATGGTTTAATACACTTTTAAGTTTAAATTTAAATGTAAGGTCCTTTGGAAGTTAAGAAATAAGTTGAAAAGATAATATATAAACCAAATTTTTCATTTAATAAGATATTAGCTGTTTCCAAGTCAACTATAATAAGTAAATTTTTCCTTTTGATTTAATATAACTGTATTAATTCATCCATTTGGGAATTTAATAATAAACCAAAAAATCTGCAATCCAAATAGTTGTTAAACCATAAAAAAAAACATCACAGAACCAAAACAATAGAAAAGCCGAGAACTCCATTATTTTAAATTTAAATTTGACATAACCATTATTAACGCTCCTCCTGACCAGTGGCGATAGCGGTAGATACTGGGTACAAAGTAATGACGTAGATACTGACGACAGAACACCTTCCCCTACGTTACCGCTTCTCGCGAAAATAAACCGGATAAAGCGGGAGCGGTGTTGCCATTTTTTTTTTAAATTTGGAAATTAACTTTTGACTTAAGTGTTTTTGACTTGTTTTGAGCTCCTCTATCAGCCACTAAAATCGTGAGCATCATACTTTTTACACCCTGTAGAATAAATAAATATTTTATTTTCTTTACCCCTTAATATAATTTTAAATTAATATTGGAAATAGATTCCTTTTTCTTTTATTAATCAGCCCTAAATAGATTTTCTAGTTTGTAAGCGTATCCCAATCACGTGTCCCTGGTTAGGCGAGCTTGTCTAAAAGCACCGCTTGCGATATTAGCAAGGTTACACGCCAAGGCATGCTTGCGGTAGTCTGGCTATTCTCTAATTTTGTATTCTAATCACGCTGACATAATTACAATGCCATTGTTTATTAAACCTGTACTCAAAATATGTTTTAAATAGAGAATTTTTAACCTTAAAAAATAAATAAATAATTAAATAGAAAAGGATGATAGAGTAGGTCTATATAAAAGGTGTGAATAAATTTCTAAACAACTCCATTTACTTACAATAATGTAAAGAAAAAGGTGTTTAAAATTTATATACTGTGTGATTAAAAATATGCCATTGCTTTATGGGAAATTTCTTGGCCAAAAATAAGAGAAAAATGTTATACAGGGTGTTACAAAATGTTGTGAGGAAAATTAAGGGGCAGATTGTACATAATGTACATCTAAAAATATGAAAAAAAGTTCATATAAACATGGGTCCGGAAATGTTTAGTTTTTATGATACAGGGTGATTAAAGTTTTTTGTCTTTTATAGTTTATTTCACATTTCTTTAAAACTCGTGGAGATGAGTACAAAATTGTTTTCTAAGGCACTTACATCTGGGGCGTTCGTGCCGGTTAGTCCTTATTTTTAGCGAAAAAGACTCTACGCCACAGTACTTCAAGGTATAGGAAATTTTGGCAAAAATCATAACTCAAATATTAAGTTACAAATATACGTTTATATTTATTTTTAAATGAAATTGAACCATTAGCTACAATAAAAAAAGGTAAATATTAAGAAATGCACATAAACCAAGTGCGTAGAGTTAAATGGAATACTTATTTATTTTATCAGCCTTAATACTTTAAAAATATAACAAATAAGAATAATGTAATAAAAGATGACCAATAACAATTGGAAATAGCAAACAGTAAGCTTATACTTTAAACTTCATTCCCTTTCACTTTCACTAGAAGAAAGTTCTTTAAAATCGGTTAGATCTAATGTTGGCAAATTAAGGGAATCACTATCTACTATAGTTTCGTTTACTATGTAGTTGGATATTTGGTCTTTAAAAGCTTGAAACTTTTTAGTTTTAGTTTTGCGAAGACTAGAGATATGCGGATCAGACGTTAGTAACAGCCTATTATTCAAATCCTTATTGGTATTTATTCTGGAGGATTTTCTTGTATGATCTAAGCGATATCTTCGAATTTCTTTGTGAGTTGCTTCTAAAGCTTCTTCAGATAACATACCTATGGGTAATTCAAATGAAGAAATTATATCTTTATCATGCATTAAAAGTTTGTGGAGACTGGTGGGCATGTAGTACCAACTGTAATGTTTTAAGTAAATATATTTTGTTTTCTTTATTAACGCATCAAATTTATCTAAAACTATGTGTCTACCACTTGACAATATTCTTAAAATTATTCCTAAATTGCAAATTAACTCCTTCTCTAACCCCGTGATTTGGGAACTCAGTTTCGGATCACTAAAAAACTTCCTTGCCGTATTACCGTCATTCGTTGTTCCGTAGCCTTGTTTTACAACATCAACAAGAAGACCCATTTTTGCCCTTAACTCTCCCTGAATGTGTCGTTTTTGTTCCTCAAGCATAGTTTTCTTTTCTATGCAAACAACATTCGAAACAACGAATCCAGCAATGCAAAGAAGAGAGACCATATTTATAATTCTCAGGATTTGGAACTTTTTTAGCAACCGAATCCAAATTCATTTCTGAGGGCTTAGCACCACAAATAAAACAGTTTGAAGTAGCATGTGTTTCCGACACAGAATCAACTGCACTTCCATCAAGCATCGTGAACAGCATTTGATAGTTTATTTTTAAAATTTTTCCTTCTTGTGCAACCTCATAGTCTATAAGGTTTTCTATACAAGAACTCATTCGTGCTTCTTCGTTTTTAACAACATCCCTACATTCCTCGATAAAAGCTAATCGGATTGGTCTACAAAATAGAGTTGATGATGGACGGGGATTTTTCCAGATTATGTTCTTAGACGCTTTTTCTATTAATTGTAGGAGCACAAATGCAGTTACAAATATGAAAAAATCGGAAGTTGTGCTATCATCAAACTGATGTTTGTACATGCTAAGCCCCGAGCTACCATCGAACCCCCATTTGCAAATTAAACGTAAAGAGGCTTAAGATGGAAGCTTTTCTTTTACGCTCAATAGAATCCTACCTACTGTTTTATCTAACACCACCTGTAAATTTACCTCAACTACACTGTCTGTTGTGATAATGTTATGAGGCAATAAATATTTTTTGTATTGCCTAAGTTTTTTAAGTGTTGAAAACATTCGCTGTGGAGACCATTTACAACAGAGCGAAGAATAGTGTATTTGTATTCTGACAAATTCAGATCCAGATACAAAGCTTACGTTTGTTCTAAACACCCCGTATCATAAAAACGAAGCACTTCCGGACCCATGTTAATATGAAACTTTTTTTCATATTCTTACATGTAGAATCTGCCCCCAAATTTTTCTTACAACGTTCTGTAACACCCTGTATAATCATAGGTCCAAAACGACCCCATTTGAAAATACTGGTTGTATTTTTTTTCAAAATTAAGATTTAACCCTTCTATGACAAACTTTTGTTACTATTATGGACCAGTGGCGAAGGTTCGGGCAATTATATTTTTTTAAACATTATTTGGTTATTAGTTTTTTGGTATCACACTTATTAATAATTAATTGAATAAATTAGTTCTACATAAAAAAGTACTTTTAAATTAACTCGTAAAACTTAGTGGTTTTCGGGATATTTCAATTTTAAATTGGCGTACTACAAACAGGGTAATATTTTAAGTAAAAGACTAGTAATTTTTACAAAAAATGTTTTAAATTATTTATTTCCTGATTAAATTCATGGGATTAATTATTAACCCATTGATTTCTTGTAAAAATTAACTGTCAACGCAGTTGGTTTGAAGGCGCAACTTTCAACTTAATTAATTTCCGAAAGTATAAAATATAACTTTAATTTTTTAACGGTATATTATTGAGCTCCCCAATACGCATCTTTGCCAAATTTAAACTACCTATCTATCTGTTACAGTTTTGGAGATTGAGAATCTGCTGTTGCTCTGTGACCCATTACTTTTGGGACACCCTGGGATGCAGCAGATTTTTGGGTCGAAATACTGCAATTAACGTAAACTTACCTTATCCTAAAGTGGATAATAACTAAGATACAGGGTGTTAAAATTTTAATTTTGTTTTTGTTTTTTCGTAATAATTTATTAACTAAATGACATAGCGTTACAAAATTGGAGATTTGAGGGTTTTTTTTGGAGAAATACAAATTTGTCCATGCTTTTGATGTTGGGGCGCCAGCTAGGGCCCCACACTTGTATTGATGACAAATTTTAAAGGTTACTAAATATTACGTTTTTTAAAAAAAAGAATTTTATTTTTCTGCGTCAAAAATGTATACCTTATTTAGGTCTTTTTTTTCGGAAAAAACAATCTAAAGGATAATTGTTTTTAGACTTTGCAAAGTTATAGTTTTCAACACGATGATCAAAAGTCTCCATGGGCACAAAACACGAAGATCCCTCTCACCCCCCCAAAATCACCCTCAAAAGTCTCCAAATCCCCAGTGACCTTTGAGGCTAATTTTAGGGGGTTAGAGGGGTTTTTGGGTTTTGTGCCCTTGGAAACTTTTGATCAGCGTGTTGAAAACTATTACTTTGCAAAGTTTGAAAACAATTGGCCAAAACCAATTTTTCTCAGGAAAATTGCGTCCTTTAAAGTGCGTTTATCTCGAAAACCGTTGCTCCAAGAGACTTAAATGAAGTATACATTTTTGCCCAAGGGGAAAATAACTTCTTTTTTAAAAAAAAGGTCAATATATAACTCAAAAAGATATGCCATCTAAAACATGTTAGGGCTGGCTAGCCTTTTACAAACATCAAAAATAAGAAGAATTTCTTTTTTAAAGAATCTCGAAATTAATTTTGTACCGCCATGTCTTTTGGAAGAAATTATTAAGAAAAAAAAACAAAATTAAAAGTTTGACAAACCCTTTTCTTAATTATAAAACAAAATTTGGATAAGGACTGTATTATTTTAACCTAAAACCTGGGGTTGTTTTCCATTACTTTTGGGATACCCTGTATATGAAAATACAGGGGTGTCCAAGGTAAATTGCGATTTGGGGGTTCCGAAACTGTAAAATTTGGTGGTGTTAAATTTTGCAAAGTTTTATTGGGGAATAAAATATAACCGTTTAAAAGAAGTTATATTTTGTATTCCAAATATGACGGAAAAACTGAAATTTACGATTTTTTATTTTTTTCGAGTTTATTTTAAGAGTTAGAAAAAATCTAAAAATAATTTATTAAACATTTTCCGCTTCATCTATTGGAAGTTTTAAAATTTCTTATGACGTTTGGTTAGTTGCTATATATATATATATATATATATATATATATATATATATATATATATATATATATATATATATATATATATATATATATATATATATATATATATATATATATATATATATATATATATATATATATATATATATATATATATATATATATATATATATATATATATATATATATATATATATATATATATATATATATATATTTTTTAAATTTCGTTTTTCTCCGGAAACCGAATTTTCAAACTTTCAAAGGTATATTGTTGGCACATAAATGCCCAACTTTGCCCCAATTTAACCATCTTCGTATCTCCTATAGTTTCCGAGATCCCAATGGTGAGAGTCGAATTTGAAACACCCGATATATATATATATATATATATATATATATATATATATATATATATATATATATATATATATATATATATATATATATATATATAAAAAATATGTAGGTAGTCACAGCGGATCCCCCAAATACCAAAATAGAGGGAGCAATAAGATGTTGGGTGCTCGGTTTCAAACTAATTTTATTCAAATATCGCTTTCGCCCATTGGTTAAATTATCAGTTCTATAAAAAGAACGTCCTATTGGAATGTGAAAAACATTAATGTCACTCAACTAACATTTTTAAATTCAACAAAACAACGAAAATTACACGTTTTATATTTAAAACTTCAAGTTATTGAAATCACGACTGAATGCAACAAACCCGGGCCCGCACGAACTCGTATTTTATCTTTTTATTTTTTTTCACCCCTTCCTTTAAACCTTTCCATGCTTGAGTAAAAATAAATAAAATATTATATTGAAGATAACCACAAAACAATGTAATTTGTCTAACTTATTAAGAAGTGGTTATTATTAAATTTTTTTGGTTTATAAAATGGAAATTTATATTATAATATTTTGTGATAATAAATAGTAAAATCGAACTTAACCCCTTAACATCTTTCTTACTATTCATCAATTCTACATTTAAATATGCACATTTCGAGAAAATTTCTCTTAAATGTGTTACTATCCCTGTCCAAACACCTTGACTCGCTAAACAAAATTCTATGATCTAAGTTATTAACGTGGGTACTCAAGCTAGTGATCTGGGGTTTATGTTTACAGTCACTTTGGGTAACGTATAGCCCGTCTCTGTGAAGCTACGAAAACTATTTAAGGAATGCAAACAAAAATAATCGAGGTTTTCAAATTCTTTTGAATTAAATAAGTTTAATATAATTTATTACCTGTAGTTGCTATAACTCATAATTTTACTTAAACTTGTTTAAGATTAAAAATGAATTTTTAAACATAATTTTAAATTAATACATTAATTATATCTGTCTAATTTCGGTAACAAAAAAATGATAATACTATTTGAATTAAGAAATATGACAACAGGCAAAAAAATTTTTTCCCGTTTTTACGGA
>JAHBCN010008773.1:0-37480 GCA_019359885.1 Listronotus oregonensis | reverse complement strand
AATAAACGAAACAATAAATTAATTAGAATATTTAAAATTAACGCTGGTTATGCAAAAAAAAGGTGTTGAAAGTGGCCCCCGTTGACTTCTAAACATTTCAAAATTTTTTTTTGACAGGAGTTGCCCCCCTTTTTTAAAACCATGTCGGCATTTCCCCAAAATTACAAGCTTGTGGGGGGTTTTTTCATGTTTTCTGGTGTGGTTGGTGCTGTAGCCATAACTTTTTGTTTTAAAACCCCCCCATAGAAAGAAAAAAAAGGGGGGGTCAGATCGGGAGATCTAGCAGGCCAATTTACAGGCCCCCCCTCGCCCAATCCACCTATCTCCAAATATGAAATTTCCCAGAGAATCTCGTACTTGCCGCGCAAAGTGGGTGGAACCATTTTGCTGAAACCACACTTCTTCTTGCCTAATTCCATTGTCATTTAGAAGCGGGAAAAAATTTTTTTTGGTTATTGCTTTTCCCCCCATTTGGGGGCCATCGTGGGAAATTTTTAATTTTTTGTCTGAAAAAATTTTCCACACCAGGTTTTTTTTGAAAAGGGGCCCCCTTTTTTTTAAAAACCCCTTTTAATCCAGTGGGATTTTCAGCCCCAAAATGGGGGCTAGGCTTTGACCTTTTAAAACAAAAATTAAGCAATTTAAAAATTTTTTAAAAAAAAAAAAACCAAAGGGCCCCAAAAAAAATATTCCTGACCCGGGGGAAACCCCAGTTTCCATCAGAAAAAATCATTTTTAAAAAAGCATATTTTCTTAATTTTCCCCCCCTTTTTAACCAGGTAAAAATTTACTTTTTTTTTAAAAATTTTCCCAAAAATTTTGGTGAAGACTCCTTTTTAAGGGGAAAATTGGGGAATGAAAATGAAGAATTGATTTTTGACACACCCCAAATTTTGGGTTTTTTTAACCCCCAAAGGGGGGTTTTTAAAATTAATGGCGAAAAATTTTCCAACCCCAAATGTCTTCCCCGGTTTTATTTCGCCGCCAATTCTTTTTTTGGCACAAAGGGTTTTCCAGTTTTGGAGCCCGGTTTTCCCAAACCCCCCTTAAAAATCCCAGGGGGCCCCCGGGAAACCGAAACCGAACCCCCCAAAAATTTTGGGCCCCGGTAATTCTTCCTACATTCACCCAAAATTAATAACATATTGATCTCAATGTCGTAGTTTTGCTCCATATCTGAAGAGATCTGAAGAAAACTAAGATATTTTTGACACAAATGTCACTACTTGACAAAAATTTGGTCGTTACCTAAGTAACTACCAAATGCAACAATTTTTGCTTACATACATAATTTTTGACGAAGAATAAACTAAAATTTTTAAAATAAAAGTTGATTATTGATAAATATGCAACCCCTAAAGCAAATGAAGTAATTTTTTGTCACTTATGTAGTTTTTTATGCTGGTTAAAATTTCATAGAAAAAACTACACCTTTAAATTTTTAAATTTTGAAGTTTCCCCCCCCCCGTCAAAAACTGGAGGGGGAAAAATTTAAGTACTACGTCAGGTATGTCCCCCTTGCCTTTTTACCCATACCAACTTTTGTTAAAATCGTGCAACACATTTTTAAATATCGCATTGTAACACTTTAAAATCCTCACATTATTTTTAAATTTTTTAAATATTTATTTATTATATTTTTAATTTTAATTATTATTAATAAATAAATTTTATAAAAATTTTATTATTTATATTAAAAAATTTTTGGGCTCCCTTTTTTGGGTTTTAAAATTTTTTTTATTTGGGTAAAAAATAAATTTTTTATTTTTTTTAATTTTTCCCTTAATTTAAAGGACTTTTTTTAAATTTTTTTTAAAAATTTTTTAAAAAACTAAAAAGATGGGTTTTGTAAAAAAAATTTTTTTCCCAACCTGGATTCAATTCCTTTTTTCCTTAAAAAAGAATCGTGATTCGTATTGGTGATTCGATTCCTTTTCGATCATCCGGATCCGTAAATCGATTCCTTTTTTGAAGGATTTGTCCCAGCTCTGCTTTATAGATATTTTAAATTATAGCTTCTCGAATTAGCAGACAACATGGGTATGAGAGCACTGTAAAACTTCCGTCGTGCCCTCTGGTAACTGGATATTGTCATTTAGAGAGCTTCACCGAGAAAAACAAAATATCAGAGGGTACAACGCCTCGCATATTTGCGGAATGAACAAATAGACCATGAAATTCAATACTCGCCGAGGCATATAGCGAAAGGGGTGTTTTGAAAATTAGTAAATTTGGCTTTAATAAAAGAGAGTTCACTCTGCTTTGTATATATATAGAGAAGTCTGCAGATAAATATTCCCTCATTTTTAAAAAAATTAAAAGTATACAACTAAAAAATAAGATTAATTTAATAATGCTTTACGGGGTTGTCCGCATTATGTGTCCACTATTGTTAACTTTATTTTTAGTCAACTAACCAAAGCTAGTAAATTAGTAGCATTTTTTACATCCTTTTAAATTTAAGATTACAAAAAATAATTGACAATCGTGTTTTTGAGTTTAATAGTAATATTCCATGTTTTTAAATGTGTAACGTTCCTTTTTGTCCGTTACAGTATAATGTATGAAAATCAGTCTGAATCTGAATCTGACAATGAAAGGGTGATAGATATCACGGTACCACCTGGTACCGTTATGCTCCTCCTAAGGGGAATTTTCCCAGCGTGGACCATCTTACTGATTAGACGTAGGTGACAACGTCGCCGAGGGGAATCTCCTTAATGTCGGCCAAGGAAAGCCAATACTCGCCCAGCATGGATCCTTTCTTGGACGAGAGTACAGGGCAGTCACAAAGGATGTGCTCCACCGCCTCGTCTTCCTGTTCACAACCTTTACACAGATGTGTGTCATTTATACCCATTCTAAAGAGGTGCTTTTGTAATTGACAATGTCCAGTAAGAATGCTCGTGATTAGGCGAAGGTTCGCCCTAGGCATTGCCAAGTAATGTTTAGCTGTATATCTGTCAGGATAGTTCAGTAACTCCCTGGAAAAGTTACAGTTTACTGTTTCATCCCATCGTCCTGCAAACTGCTGATGAGAGTGTCTTTTGATTGGATCCTTCATCGCAGACCCTATCAGATCTACGAAAGGCTTGTGTCCAAAAAGTTTGGTCCCGGCAGGCTTCCTGAGTCAGCAAAGCGGTTGCCTTTGGAGTGAGCGTGTTCTTTGGTCCAGCAGAGGGTGACCACATTCCTGCTGGAAACATTCGCAAGGATGTTTAAGTTTAGAGATCTAGAATAGATCCTGTCCCTTTTTTTGTTTTCAAACCGTCTGTGTAGATGTTGATTACACCTGCCACGTTTGTGTTCGATTCTCCCTTGATGTCAATTTTGTAGGGTTTGTTAAAAACAAAACATGGCACACTAGAGTCGACTTTTGCCTGTAGAAGTGAAAGCGAACCTATCGCCTTCATCCACAAGCGACATCTCTGTGCGTCAACTCCTACATCGGGCATTATACCAACAGTGCGGAGGCGCAACATAACCGTCACAACAACCTACTTGGCGAATATGTCAAGGGGTTTAAGGTTTAGGATTACCTCCATGGTATTGTTCTTCTCATGGCTCCAGTGGTGTTGAGACAAGCCATTCTCTGAACTGGGTCCAGTATTCGGATAACTGTCATCTGCTGGGCTTTCTGTCCCCAGATGACAGCACCGTAGGTTAGCATAGGTCTTATGATGGCCGTATTGATCCATAGGGTGACTCTAGGTGACATTCCCCAGGTTCTGCCTATGGTCCGGCGACACTGCTCATAGGAAATGTATACTCAGTTGTGGGTTTAGGAGTCTAAGGGCGTTCAAGTTCACCATGCTCCTTTTTCTTGTGAAGCGAGCCATCTCTGTCTTATGGAAATCAGTTAATTTACAATATTTGTCATTTCTTTCCAATTTTTAATAAACCAATGGTCACTCAAAATTTTTATTATCTAAATGTTGGCATAATTTACATTATGTGAAAACATTACCATTCCAGTTCAGAAAATTCCGCTTTGTATGGTTGGTTGAATATCCTTGTACAGTTCTACAAAAATCGTTCTGACACGTCGATTTTTATTTTCGATTACTCATTTTTTTGACATTAAATGTATGTATAGATGATGATCCAAAAGAAAGATATGATATTATTTATGTTTTTTTTTATGACATACTCTGTGTATTTTTTTTAATTTGGAATTTGCACGTTACACGGATTACAAAAACCTACAACACTTACGGCCTAAACTTGATAACTTTTGAAGTGCGGTCAATTAATACTAACTAGCAATGCTTTACAAATTCAATTTATTTTAACTAAAATGATAAAAAAAAGGTAAGTAAAACAGTAATAGCCTACTATTTAATTAAATGTTCGAATGCCTGACAGAAACCTAAGCGATTTATAAATTCCTTTCAAGAAGTATAACAATTTTTTAAAACTTCTTTAAAAGTAATTTTAAGGTATCAGTAAGAAAAAACCAGTTTAATTATTAGCCTTGTCAATAGGCCTTTTCATCATATGACAGTCGCCATGTTGAAATAGCGGCAATTCAAAAGTTTCGTACTGTTTTGATCGACAATGGCTGGAAATGCCGTATTATCTCCCCAATTAAATCATTTACTGGAAAAAAATCGTTGATGGTGCTTTACTGATTTATAATTCAGTTGAAGCCCATAATTGTACGCAATTAAAAAGGTCGCTTAAATGTCATGGACGTCTTTAAAAAGGAAAAAGAAGTGAGCTGATTGAGATGTTAGGCATCATTACTTCTTTACTATACAAAAAGTATCTATAATTTTATTCTAATTAGGCCTACCACATATATACAAGTGTTATATTGATTAA
Organism: Listronotus oregonensis; assembly: GCA_019359885.1. Lineage (NCBI taxonomy): Eukaryota > Metazoa > Arthropoda > Insecta > Coleoptera > Curculionidae > Listronotus > Listronotus oregonensis. Next base: position 32,656 of record JAHBCN010008773.1, on the reverse strand, counting down.
ATTGTATTGTATTTAAATGATTTATAGCGTGTATCACTCTTACATACTTCATAACAACACCGCTTCTTCGTTCCTTTTCGTACTGATATCATTTTAATAATCGAATAAAAAACCTATTGCTAATTAAGGCACTTTTTTTATTTTCGTATTTCTTTTCTTCAATAACTATACTTTCTTTAGTATTTTTTTATTTTAATTATGTGTTTACAGGCCCTTTAACATTCTTGTTTACAAAAAACAGTACGAAAAAAATGGCTGATACTGACGCATGCGCACAAAAAAAAATGTGATGAAAAGGCCTATGAGTGTCATAGTACGTTTTTAAATATTTAAGCATTTCTTTGCCTTCACTTAAATACAATGTTATCTCACAAAGAATTGAAGCTTTAATAATGGTCGGATATGGTGACCGAGTATGCACACACATAGAAATATGCGTTTTATTTAATGATAGCCATAAGTCAATCAACAGTGGGTAGAATAAAAAAAACAATTCGAGATTCTAGTTCTGTTGAAAACTTGCCAAAAAGTTTGTCCATGAGGAGACCAAACTTAACGCTTTCCTATAATGATCACACTTAATACGGTTCGACCCCGACGAATAAGCGGTCTATCCCTAACACCAACCATGGGTGGGAGAACAACCCCGGTGGGTACGAAAGCCTGCCATATTTTGCTGCTTACGGGTTCTTAATCAGGGTAATCGTGAATTGTTTTCACAGCCCCTTGAGCGATTACTACTTAATATCCTTCGAAATGTCTGGACCGCCTTCAAAGAAGTATTACTGTACCGGGTGTCCGAATAAGAAAGGACGCCGGCTGTATATCAGAAACTATTTATCGCACAGCGTTGGGGAAAATACTGTTAGTAAAAGTCCTCAAGAGGAATAGCGGAAATTATTTTTCTCCAAAATTAGCATACCTAAGGTACAATTTTGATAACATCAGCAAAAACTCCGGTGGATACTCGTTTGAAAGAAAATTTCAAGCTCTTTTAAATGCTGCCCTTTTCGGTGTCGGCTAGTTTGTAGTTCACTAACTAGAGGGCGTTGTTTAAGGAAAACTCAGTTTTTCGAGATTTTGTTGAAAAAGTTAAATACAACGATATAATTTTTTTATTGTAGGTTTGGTTTCTTTTCTTCTTGTTTTTATTTCCAAGCCCATTTGACTAATATTTAAATTAGAGTTAATAATGTTCATTCTGTTCTCTAGAGGATACAATACAAACTTTAAAATAGTCTCCAGTTTTTTTTACTCTGCCCTCTACAGTAATTACTTTTTAACTCTGTTACAAAGAATTTTTTGATTAATTGTTAATATTATTTTATTTAAAAAACAAGGTAAATAACTCAAAAACGAATGCAAATATCAAAAGGCGGTTTTGGCCAAAGTGTAGGTATTTTTTCCTCTTTTAAACCTACAATAAAAAATTATTTCGTCGTATTTAACTTTCTTGACAAAATCTCTAAAAATCGAGTTTTCCTTAAGCAACACCCTCTAGTTGGTTACCTAAAACAAAGACGCATTCTAAAAGGATTTTCGAATAACATTTCTAAAGAATGGATAAGTTTGAAGTTCATTTTATCATCTTCCCCACCCTTATTATGGGTAATACGATAATAAGTCATTAACCAAACTGATGCAGAATTGCTGATGTTATCAAAATTTTACCTAATACTAGCTAATTTTGGAGAAAAAAGGTTTTTTAATTTACCGTTGCGCATTTCGCGGTAGTTTTAGAAACTTAAAAATAGTTTTCAGCTGTTTCTCTTGACCACTTTTACAAAAAAAAATGTCCCGAACGCTGTGTGATTAATAATTTCCAAGATACAGCCGGTGTCCTTTTTTATTTGGACACCCGGTACATGCAAAGGAGGAACTTGTGCGCATGTTGCATCTATACTTTGGTATTTAGGTTTTGCGTTCAAACCTATTTCGGAGAACGTCACACTTTTAAAACGAGGAGAATTAGAAATAGCAGGTTTAATATGGGCTGAGGGGCAGAGGCGGATTTAGATATTTGCCGCCTAGGGACTGATAGCGAATTGCCGCCCCGCCCGCCACAACCCCAGCCACCCCCGCGGTCCACGTCCACCAGTATAGCGCCGGTTGATAATAGGTTATTCGTGTCTTAAATTTTCTTCTTTGTTTACTCTATTTTAATATATTCTTAGCAAAAAAGGTCACACACACAATCTTCATTGTTATTTACTTTAGCTATTTCTCATTTAATAATAATACGAAGGAAAGTACGATTGAATTATTTTTTTAAAGTCATAAATTATAGGAGAGAGTAAAACTCACAACATGTCAATACACAAAGAACGATATTTATTTGTATGTTGGTAAAAATTTAATAAGATATAAATCTAATATTTCGTTGATCCAAATAACAAAAATGTAAACTTACTTTAGAAACGATTGACACGCTTAAAGTACAATACTAATAAACATAAAATCATACTTCTGGTGAAGAATTGTTCAAAAGGAAAATTACAATTGTTTTCTTCGAAACCTTCGAGATTTGGTGTTCGAAAAAGCGTCAATAACGTCTTTGAAGTCCACATTCTTAGTTATCGCATGTTCAATCCTTAGGACTGCTATATTTTAAAGACGTGTTTTACGCATTTTAGAGCGGGAATAATCTTGTATCCGTTTCAGAACAGAAAATGACCTTTCTGCTGAACAATTAGTAGCTGGGATGGTCAAAAATAGCCTCAACGTAATATCTATGTAAGGGTATATGTCTAGCAGGTTGTTTTCATGCAAGATCTCATACAGTCTCAGAAGAGTTTTTGGTCGTTCCTTTTCATTAAATTGGTTTAAAAATCCAAAAAAATGTAAAGCCTCATTGGCAAATTCCTCTGGTTTTGGAAGGTCTTTGTTATAAAAATTGCACAATCTGCTACTCTGATCAATAAGTTTTTTCATATCAATGCGCAAAGCATCGCTTTTGACTAGGAAGCAAAACAGTGAATTTATCTCGTCATACGAATTCTTTCTTTTTTTTCAATTCATTGATCAGAGTGTCGAGGATTTACTAGACGTTATCACGTCAAAAAGGTAAAATTTGCCGCCCCCTTAAATTTGCAGCCCTGGACTGTAGCCCCTTCAGCCCCCCCTTAAATTCGCCACTGCTGAGGGGGTAGCACTGGGAGGGGGGTTTCGAAGGATAATGAATATTGAGACTTTTGGTCAACATAACATAAACTATCAAAATACAAATTTTCTTGAAAATTGACTTGTGTTTAATTTCTATATGTTTTGTGTGGGGATAGCCCTGTGCAGGTAAGGTAATTAAACACGATTAATTTCGAATCTTCCTAGCACACTCTGCATTATACTTCCATAAATTATACCCTTATTAGTATAGGCTAACAGGAAGATTAAAATTTACCGCCGCGGTATACCGTCTATATAGGCCACTTCAATTTTCGCAAGTATACCTATCCCTTTGCTTATTTATATTTACGTACGGGTAGAGGGTACACACTTTAAATGTTTGTAGTGTAGTTAATAAGAAATTTCCAAAATAAATATTTATGTACACAGGTTGTTAAGTGTGTATCATAAATTTAAAACACGATTCTTTAAGGAATTTTAAGAAAAAAGTTAATATAAACATGGGTCCGCAAATTTTTTGTTCTCAAGATACAGGGTGTTAAAATAATAAAAAAAAATCGTAAGTATCTTAAATATCCTGTATAGTCTGTCTCAAAGTATACCGTGTTAGCTCTTGCCTTCATTTATGGATTATACCTGCCGACAGCAATAAAACTGCGGATCGGTAGGTATTAAAGTACAGAACATTAGGGACAGTCTTTAATAATATAAAGATTTATAATTTATTGTTTATTTAGGTAAGTATAATCTTAAAATTACATTAAGAAATATGCAAAGTTTTAAAAAATTTATAACTGCATTATCTATACATAATTACATTTTTAATCTAAATATCTAAATCTAATTCTGTTTCACTATCAAAGTCATCATTGAGATTAATTACAATAGGATTTATGTTGTTTTGGATAGAAATGTAAGAGTCCTCAATTTTTATAATGTGCTGTAGTGAATTTTTCCAGCTCTCAACTGGTATGTTAGTAATATGCTGGCCATTTGGTTTTAACCAGTGCCATTACACACACACACACACACACACACACACACACACATCACATACATATTGTTTTTTAATTGCATATGAATTTAGGACTTCCAAAAGATGCGTTTTTTTGTAACTAAATTCAAAATAAATATCATTTTCTAATAAATATTCCTGGATTTCAGTTTTTGAACTTGATGAAGCTGGTGCTTTGTGTAGCAGACGGCTGTGGTAGCTTGCGTTATCCATGACAATAACAGTGTTGTTTGGAATATTTTTTAAAAGATAATTTTGAAACCAGTTTTCAAAAAGATCTGCACTTGTATCCTCATGATAATCCAAGCTAGAATCCTTAATATTCTTGCAGACAACAGCAAGCAGTTTGGGACAAATTCGTCTTCTGAACCAGCGTGTATTGTGGTAATGCGTTTTCCTTTATTTAAAGGTGCTTTCGTCTGACAGTTTTGACTGGAATCAACCCATCCTTTGGATACTGTGTCGTGTGTATCGAACCATGTTTCATCAAGGTAAATTATGGATCTGTTTTCTAACCTATATTATTTAATTTCTTGAAGGTAATTAAATCTCCAAGTGCGTAATCTATGCATTTTACGAACAACTCTATGGAGGGTGGCACGGCTAATATTTATATTGGTTTCGTCTTCGTCTAGCGTCTTTTTCAGTTTATCCAAGGTAGGAATAACTCCGCTTTCATAAAGACAATATATTTTTCTTCCTATTAGGTCCTGATCACTATTGTCTATACGGTGAGATTGGAAATCACTACGTTTTTTTCTTTTGTTCAATTCTTCACTAAAAATAATATCCCTTATCGATGATATTGGAGTTTTTGTAAGTAGACAGGTTTCTTTTAAAGCTTCTTGTTTAATTAGACCTCTACTGATTAAAGTTTCATACACATTTTTTACAACCTGTTTTGCATCTAATGACAAATGATTTCGACGCGACATAGTTATATTCTCGTAAAACAACTTTTTTGAAAGCGCACAGTAAAAACGGTTATTCAACACTGCTTCAATATTAGCCTAAATATTTATATGCCTAATGGTTAATACTTAAGAAATACCTGACCCACCCCTGTCCTTATGAACAAATGGGTTTACCCAATAACAATAGGTAATAAAATCGTTAAAGGTTTATTGGGGTATGGCCCGTCAAAAGCCATAACGATATACTTTGAGACAGACTATACTTTCTGACATACGAGTAATATTATTTAAGCGTACAGTTTAATTTCTTAATCTATTAGAAAAAAAACTTGAAGGCTAAGAACAAAGTTTAAGTGAAAAAGCTTTTGATATGTCAGGATTAACGATTTGTGGTTGGCCTAGGGATTTATTTCAGTTATGTCAAACAAATTATAAAATATCTGTTTAGTAAAGTAATAATTTTTTAGTCTAACTTTTTATAATTTTGGATAGATATTGACCTTAAATTCGTTTTACACTTCCCATTTTTTTAAGTCAAACTTAAGTGGTGGAAGCAAAAACTGGGCCTTTTTCACTTGTATATTTTTGATTAGATTAGTACTTTCAGCAACGCGAGCTGATTATATTACTTTAATTTTAAAATACTTAACTTAATGATAAAAAAAGGAAAAAAATACTCTAATGTAATATCCTATGTACAAAATATGCCGAAACAAATTTTCTATCCTAACTTTGCAGACATGCAGAGATAGTGTTAGTGCTTTTGGCTTTAGAAACTAAAATTTTAATTAATATGAGGGTAAACCGGCGTTCTTGGAAGCGCTTGAGGGTTCTAGGTAGAAACTATCTCACGGCGGCAATGGTAAATTTAATTTACAAATAACAACAGTATGAATTTAACCAGAAATAATTAATGTAGTTAAATAAATTCCTAGATTATTCTTAAAGTATAATTGTAGTTTCGGTAGTACAGTGTTTCTTTTGGAAGCAAAAAATAATATGGGTAATTTTTACTTATCGGGCCCACAGCCGATTTTACTAATATTTTGTATATGGGGGTTTTTTGGGGCGCTGATCACGAATTTAAAGTTTAATTTTGTCGGAAACGCCTAGTTTTTAAGTTATAACGCACCACTCGGACCTAACCTATAAACTGCATGAACTATCCAAAAATTCCTTCTTCTTAAAATTAGTTACACGAAAAGTAAAAGATTTTATGGTAAAACATTAATTACAATTTAGGATGAGTTTATTTTTTTTAGTCGTTATTTTAAACAAAAAAACATCACTAAAAGAAAACTATTTTTACCTTTAAAAATTCAACAAAATAATCTAGGGATTTTTAGGCAGTGGTAAAACTTGGAAAACAATTAAAAAGCGATGTTGTCAATTACCTATTTAATTTTAATATATACCTCATTAACATGATACTATTACTCGAGAAGATAAACCCACGCGCATGAGATAAGCCTATCTCTCTCGCACGCCTGACGTCACTCGATGACAAATTTCCCCAGAAACAGCGAGTTTTAATATGGCATTCCGATTTCTGTTTAGATGTTAGATGGATTCAGTAATGCCAAAATACAATAAACGTTAAAAAAAGGCTTTAAAACACTGCTTTCCCAACCGACAAGCAGAATTTTTGTCATCGAGTGACGTCATGCGCAACGTCGTACGAAATTAAATCGCCAAGTGGGTTTATCTTCTAGTAATAGTATCATGCCTCATTAACAAATTCAAATTCAGGAAATGCGCCCCTGCGTCACTTGTATTATTATCTGACTTCTAAATAAAAACACCTTTCAGTTTGTTTTATTTGGGTTACTTGCCTTTCTACTTTTTGGAAAATGGGACCCTCTTGGTCCGGGTCCCGGGGTATACGGGCTGACCCTGTCCAGCCCTATTGACCCCTATGAACTTGCAGATCCCCTGCAACAAAAAAGAAGAAAACCTCCAAAAAAACCAAAAAAATACAAATATTAGTCTACGTTTCGGTGGCAAGTCGGCCACCGTTGTCAAGACCGAAACTAACAAAAGTTAAACTAAATTTTAAGAAATTTTTGGTTTAAAAACTTGGGAAATTCTGATGGCTGTTTAGCTTTTTAATGACGTTTTATCATAAGTAACACTAGGTTATTGGACTGGTGTATGTATAGTATTTAAAAAGACCAGAAAGGTGGGTAGTATGGTGTGTTAATTGATTTTAAGTTTACCTGAATTTACTTCAGCATCAAGCATAGGTAACCATGTATTATTTAAATTAATAGATATTGATGCTACACATTTGTCTTTATTTAATAAAATAAATGCACTTTCTTTATTTTACGTTTTTTTCAACAAGTTTCCTTTGCTAAAATGCTAGGAGCATTCCAGTTTATTATGTGGTTATTATCAAATGCGTCTTGACAGATTTTTGATTTGTGGAATTTTGTGTTTCTAATATATGTTCTATGTTCTTTTATGCGTCTGACTAATGATTTGGAAGTTTCACCTATATAAAATTTATTACATTCACAAGGGATCTTATAAATGACATTTTTTGTGTTTTCGTTTATATCGTATGGTTTTGTTATTGTTACTTAGGATCTAATGGTGTTTTGTGTTTTAAAGATGGTGCGAATATTAAATTTATTACCTATTCGTTGAATTTTATTTAATAAGCCAGGAATATATGGTAAAAATAGATTTGTAATAGGTCTATTTTGATTTTGTCTTAAATTTGGTTGTTCAAAATTTAGAAAGCATTTGTTTATAAAATCAAGAAGATAATTATTTTGAACTAAAATATATTTTAAAAATTCTTTTTAATTTTCGTTGTTTTGATCAGAACAAATTATTTTAATTCTATCAAAAAGACTTTTTACAACTCCTTGTTTTACCATTATTGGGTGAGAGTTAAAATTTAAGTATCTGTTTGTATGTGTAAGTTTTCTGTAAATTTTGGTTTCGAAATTATTTACATCTTTTTTTATTAGAATATCAACAAAAGGAAGTTGTGAGTTTTGTTCTCTTTCTAAAGTGAAATGAATAGTGGGTTCTTGTGTATTAATTTGTGTTAAAAAATTATTTAGACAATTTTCGTCATGTTGATAAAATAGAAAAAATGTTCTATATATCTTCACCAAACTAAAGGTTTATAATGATGATTTTGAACAAAATTGAATTCAAAATTTTCCATAAAAATATTATTTTAATAATGGTGATAAAGGTGAACCCATGGCCATGTAAAGAAGTTTGTAAAAGTCAGTGTTATATTGAAAATATATTTGTTTTTACGCAAAAGTTAATAATTCAAGAATAGAATTTATTTTTAGCTTGGTTCTTTCGCCAAGTTGGACATCATTTTCTAATTTATTCCTCACAATATTTAATGTTTTATCGACAGGAACATTTGTGAATAAACTTACAACATCAAAACTTACCAAGGTGTTATTTGGGTCTATGTCAATGTGTCTTAATTTTTCTAGAAAATGTTGGGAATTTTTAATGTATGAATCAGTATTGTTTACTAAAGGATCTAAAATAGTAAGTAAAAATTTTGCTAATGGATGTGTAGGTGAGTTTATGCAACTAACTATAGGACGTAATGGTATATCAGGTTTTGTGAATTACTCCATAAAAGTGTGGATTTTTACTGTTATGAGGTGAAAGTGTAAATCTTTATCTGTAAAGCTGTTTTATGTTTTTAAAATGTTATATATTTGTCTTTCAATATTTTAAATTTTTAAAAATGAAGTACCTTTTCTCCTCAATATTGATCCCACTTTAAAGAAAACTTCATGTTTTTGCCCCCCCCAAAGAGCTGTAAGCAATTTGTCCCTCCTTTGTAGTTATTCCCAAGACTTTTGCTTTGTGAAATTAGCTAATATAGTTTTCAATAGACAAAGACGTAGTGTCACTTTTGTGCATTTTTATCTGGCAAAGTCTCAGACTTTTTTTTTTTTCTAAAAGAAACTGTGGAATCTGCCACCTGTATATGTTTTCTCTTTCCCTTCAAACCTCCAAATCTTTAACTTTAAGATCTAATTTAGGGATATATCAGACATAAAATATAATATGTGAACAAAAGTACCGCAAATGGATTGCTTAAAACATTATGGTCAAGGCACTGGTTAATTAACAAAAAAACAAAAATGGTTGATACTTTCTGTATAATGTCAATTCCTATTTTTTTATTCCCACATGACTGTACTAATATACCACTAACTTTTTTATTTCATAAATAAAGCCTTTGAAAAATTTTAAAATTAACAATGAAATAATTTTTTGTAAACCCTGTAACCTATTTTATTGGGTTTGCAACAAAATTATCCTCGTTTTAGTATAAAATGTATTTAGTAAGCAGTCTGCCAATGCTCATCTGTTACATATGAGCGGCCAAGTTTTCCCGAAAAAGAATTATTTAATAATGAAACTTTAAGGACTGAGCGCTACATCATTGGAAAGTAGGCCAGTCATTAAAAACTATAGTTACAACAAGTAGGATTGCTAAGTGTCCCGTTTAAGTCGGGATCTTATGCATCCAATGTCGAAATAATGTAAAATTTCGTATGTAAATTTATGGCAACAGGCCTATAATGCGGTATTATTCAGGTGAGCGCTTAAACTATTATAGGAAATATTGGTTTTTCCAAAATTCCTGTGGTTATAACAGGTTGGCGTGGGCACCACGTTGGCATCCGATACATCTCTGTCAAAGCGAGTGTTTTCATATGGGTGCCTACAGCAGGTTGGCACCAGGCCTATTCTTGGGAAATATTTTAATTTCTCATCAACACAAAAATCAAGTCAGAACAACCTAACTTTAATTTTGATGCCGTTTCCATTTATTAGTGGAAATTTTGTTTTAAGTTGCCTATTAAAATACAGGGGTTTTCGATCAAATGAAGACGTAAAAATGAACGCATTCACAATACAAATAGTTGGAGGCAACTCCATCAAACGTCAAATCTTACCACACAAATTAAATTCGTCTATAACCACGCCACTGGCCACTGGCCATGCGGTTGACATAACCTATAACTTTAGTACCTGTGAAAAGACACTTCTGGGTTTTATAATCCTTTTTCTTACAAATAAGACACGATCGACCCATAATTAAATGTTTTTACACACAAAAATCAAGTTTTGGTTAGTTTAGCAACACAAAACCGTAAACACACTTATTCCAAACACCAGCAGAAAACTGACAATGCAGCACACATGCGGTAAAAATGAATGAAATGACGTGAACGCGCATTACGCGATAATGGCGAAGTTGTCGGTGTTTAAATTAAGTTGTACTTTATTTTTATTTTTATAAGAAATATTGTTAAAGAAGTAGTAAAAACTATGATATTAAAAAGGTTGTTGTTTTGAAGTTCGTTTATACTTATTTTAATTAAGAAAGTTTTAAAGGTAAACAAGAGAATTTTTGTAAATTGGCATAAGGAGAATTACCAAGTGAGATCAAGTGGCCTTAAATAATCAGCCACTTCATGAATTTGGCAACTATACCAATGTATGATTTCAATCAAATGTAAATAATGGAGTCTATCTTGTTTTTAATGTTTTTGAATGAAACACATTTATCCATAGCCTTAGCAGCTTTAAAAAAGCCTGAATTTATTTTCAAGCCAGCAAGTATTTCTTTTCTTCTAATCTGTCTACTCTGTATACAGGGTGATTCACGTTGAGTGTCCTATTAAAGTTCTGGGGAACCAAAGAAAGAACTTTTTGAAATTTTGTACACAGTCATAGAGTAATAAGCTACATTTTAAAAATATTTTGGCAAGTGCAGCGTTGCCAGAATCTAACCGAAACCAACGGCAACATTGTAATTTTAAATGGAACACCCTATTTTTATTACATATTCAGTTCTACATAAAATTCTAAGTAAGTTTTATTAACCTATTCCTATACCTATATCTTACCGTTTTGGGAAAATAATTAATAACTATTTTTTTAAGGGAAACCCTATGTTAATAAGGTTTAATATTTACGTGCCTAACCGAGCTGGATACTAGAAATTTTTTTTGGGGTTAGACAATGCATGTATTTAAGATCCTACATGCTATTATAGCAATATACCACAAATTGTCCCAAAAAAATTGCATTTTACCACTACAAATAATCAAATAACGATTAAAACGCATTTTTTAATACAACATACTGTATTTTATCCCATTTTGAATAGACCAATAATTTACCTACAAAATGTCCATACATCTTTCTATACCCATCCGCCACCGTTTTTCAAATATAAGCAATTTTTAATTTTTAAACATTTATTCCTTATAATCAAACAAATAAATATTTTTACCTTATATGTCAAATAATCAGAGCAATTTGAAATACAAACTTCCATGGCCTACCTAGGTAAATTGTAAATTAAGCCGGTGGTTTATTGTGGATAGTATTTAAAAGCAGGGAAAAAAATTAAAAATCATTTGTATTTAAAAACGGTGACAGATGGGTATAGAAAGCTATATATGGACATTTTGTAGGTAAATATTGGTCTATTTGAAAATGAGATAAAATACAGTATATTATTTAAAAAAATTGAGAGTGTCATTGATAATATCGATACTCTGAGGACGGCTGTAGAGTATATTGCCATATGTATGTGGATCACTTTAAACCATGCATTGTCAACCTAAAGAATTGCGGTATCAACCGGCAGGCGCCATAAATATTAGAGCAGCTTCTTAACATGGTGATTTCCTTTAAAATAGTGATTGATATTTTCTTAAAAGCTGGTAAGATCTGGTACTCTTAATAAAACTACTCTGTAGAAGGCTCCAAATATCACAATAAAAATAGGGTGTTCCATTCGCAATGATACCGTTATTTAGATCTGGCGGCGAACTACAACAGTTCTTTGGTTCCCCAGGGGCTCAACCTAATATCCCAGTTCAGACTCTCTTCGGAATATTTTTCTTATGTCTAGAGAATGAAGTCTCCTACAACACTTAGCATTCTTGACCCCATTTAAAGAAGAGCTGTTCGTCTTATTAATGATCCCACACCTATAGAAAAGCTTCCTTCTCTTGCCCACCGACGGGCTGTAGGGAATCTGTCGCTCCTTTATAGGTATTTTAACGGCTTCTGCACAGAAAAGTTTCCAGGGTTTGCAGATTCTTCTCTGGCAACTCCCAACAGAGCAACACGTAGCGCCACTTTTATGCATCCTTTCGCAGTACAATTTGAGAGGCTCCGAACTTCTCACTTTGTTGGTTTCTTTATCCTTAAGAGTGTTCAGACTATGTAACAGAAGTTTTTCCTCTTTCTCAAAATGCCTTGTACCATTATAAAATTATTTTGTTCATAACTTACTTTTTTTAAATCTTATTCAGATAATTGGTCATAATGGATTATTGGACTTTCTAGTACTGTAACACAAACTCTTTATACTTAAAACCTATTTTCTTTTTTTGTTTTTATAAACTACAATATATTTTCTTATTTTTAGTCTAAAACAACATCAAAAGTTATTTTAATCCATAGCCCCGATTTAGGTATATCTTATATTTGTCAATAAATCTATTATGGCCAACGGATTATAAATAAATAAATAAATAAATATCGTTTATTTCCAATCTGACTAAACATTAAAGTATTGGATATTGTTAAATTTAACACAAAACGATTAAAAAATATACATAAATGTTTTAAAAACTGTAAAGAATGTAAAAATATACAAAAAATACAGATTCAATCACATAAACAAAAAATTTAACATAAGCTTACGCAGTTGACAATTAAATAATTTAAAGCCTATAAATAAACACTGTGTGTGTTGGTCAAAAATAAAAGTAAGGTACATAAAATTACAGTCCTATCATATTACCAGGTCAAATATATTAAAATGATTATTTAAAAACGATAATAAAAACTGTAATTTAGGAACTTATCTATGGAATAAAAGGATTTATCTACTAAAATTTTTGTTAATTACAGATTTAAACTTTTTGCAGTTAATAATTCCTTTTATATGAATAGGCAGCTTTAATTGGTAATATTAAAGGACTTTACCTACTGCTGTCAATCTGTGATGAGGAATATCAAGATGCAGGTTCTTCTTAAATGGTATTGTTCCCTTATCTCACGAAGTTAGGTATATGATTTTAATTTCGATTGAGCATGAACTAAACAATTTTATATAAAGAAGGAAAAGTTCAAATTTCAAGTCGTGGAAATAGGTCTTGACCAGAAAAAGCTCATCTTTTAAACGTCCTTGTCATAATAATCTTTTTTTGCTGCATAAAAATTTCCTTTGCTCTACAGCAGTTTCCCAGACTAAAGACTTCGTAATTCAGGCATAATTGAACATATTTTATGCGAAGTAATACATTTTAAAAGACTAATACCCATTTTTGTACGCAATTGCCATAGGACAAAACAGAATAAAGAAAACTTTTTTCAAGATATAGTCAATATGATGGTTCAGGATAGCCTGGAATCGATAAACACCCCTAGGAATTTGGAAACGTTTGTCTGCTCAATAGTTCGACTATTTAATCTGACCAAAAGCTTTTTTTAAATTTCGCAAATAAAACAGATCAGTTCAGTTTACTTTTATTTAACACTAAGCCCATTGGTATCACAGTAGTTCTAAACTAAAAGAAACAGCACTACAGGCATTTTTAGATAAAGTTTCAAACGAATTTGCGACACATACGACTGCTGTATCATCCGCAAAAAGCAGAAATATAATGACATCAAAACCACTCGACGCAATATCGTTAATAAGATTAAAAACAACAATGGCCCAAGCAGACTACCCTGAGGTACTCCACTGGACACCATTCTTTTTGGAAGAACAAAAGTAACCGAAGATCCTTCAAAATCACCTGTTGCATACGATTGCTGAGAAACTCTTTTAATCACTTAAGAGCGTTTCCACGTTACTTAATTTATTAAGTAGTAAATCTATATTAATGAAGCATCAAGAGCACGGCTGAGATCAAAACGACGGGCCGCATTGATTGTAACAAAATTCCACATGGAAAAAGGAAAACCCATAGATAGCGAAACATGAGGGTCATTGGAAAAGCCTTTCTTTAAAATAATTCTTTGGTTGCCAGTAACCTAATTTTTGTATGGCGAAAATTATGACAAAGGCGTCTATTTTTTATCTTGATGATCCTAGCCAGGACCTTAGCATGAAGTTCTGAGATTATTGTATTGTCATCGCCCCTTGACCCCAGTGCAGATTTTAAGGTAATCAGACTTCTAATTAATTGGTTAAATTAAGTTGAAAGATTGCGTTACATATATACATACATGTTAAGGTAATAAATGCGTGTTAGAAAATTAAGGTTAAGCTTTAAGTTTGGTAAAAATCTTTTTCTTAATAAATTGTATATATAATATAATAATTTTATCTACTGTCGAAATAAAATTAGAGCTTGTCAAGTTATGTTTTATAATCCACATATACAAAATTAATTTATAAATTATGTTTTAATTTAGTGTCAGTGGCTAATCCTAACTTAATGGTGAAAACTATATTAGCATAATAATGGTTTAATTTATTTTGACATATTATAATAAAATTTTATTTAAGTTATATAAGGGAGTTTAAAAACTAAAATTTCAATTTGCATCGTATATAGGAGTGTGTTATTTGTGAATAATAAGAGTAATACTTTTCATGACAAGCTTGAGGTAATAGAGAGCAAACAGTAAGTAACTTTTTCCCTCAAATAAAATAATATGCTGTTTTCTTTAGAGCCTTGACAAGTGCTTGAAAACATCTCTTTTTATAGTAATAATTATTAAGGATAAGTGGGTTCCTGGGTGGCTGAGACCGATGTCGGTGAATAGTTGCTCTAGCAATGTAACATAAAGCTGTCAGTGGAGACTGTCAACAATAATTAGTTTTAAAATTGCGTTTTAATTCCGTATTGATAAGCAGTTATTGAAGTACATTTAATATTCAATTAAGTCATAAATAAAAAGTTTATTTTTTTAGTTTAATACATATTGAGTTGTTGACCCTTATTTTGTTGGTGTTGCTTGTATCTATATTTGCTATGGTAACACTTTTTTCCTCCGCCTGTGGGAAAGTGAAAAAGTAAAGTAAACGGAGGAAAAATGAAACTCCGCGGTCGCCTACACAGTCAGTAAAGACGGATTTACACAGAGTTTGAAGATAAAGCACTTATTGACTTCTAAGGGATGTATACGATTTTTCTCCAACCTCCTTGCATTATTCATTTGTTTTTATAATATATATTTTTTAATTTTCTCAAAGTTATTGTGTTAATAACCAAACCAAATGTTGATGAGTTTATATAAATCAGTAAAGATCAAAGTAGAGGCGGCGTTGGCCTTTAGTTTACGTATTGCTAAGATTCTAAATGTCATTTTGACAATACAAACATTATTGTTTAAGTATGACCTTGAATAGTAAACAGACAAAGATGAGTTTACCTAATCTTACACTAATAAAATTTCGAAAATTCTGTTTTTTTTTTCAACGGGCTAAAATAAAATAACATAAATAATGAAAACTCGTCATTGTGTACTCCTTTGGCCTAAACTCAGAAGTCAGCAACCTTTGAGACGGAAGAGCCAAAAGTTACAATTTACAAATTTTTCCAGTTTTTAAAGAGCCACTAACATTTTTATTTTAAAATTATGGTATTTGATGAGGATTAGGTATATCAATTTGATTTTTGATTTAAAACAAATAACTTTAAATATGAAATAATAATTATAATATTTCGCACAAAACATATTATAGTATTTTAGCCTAGCTCTGCTAGAATAATAAAATTAGTAATCAAATAATATAACTATAATTATCAAATAATAGATAGATAGATAGATAGATAGATAGATATAATTTATTGCCATAAAATATACATTAAGTCACTACAAAAAAAATAAAAAAATAAAATAAATATATAATAAAACAAAAATCAATAAAATATCATATAAATACCGTCATATACACAAAAACATTGACAAACAATAAAAATGTACAAACAAATAAAATAATAAAAGAACCATTAAAATATAACAGTGGTTACAACATTAGGGACGTTTTGCAGGCTTTTGTTTGGTTAGTCTGTCATTGACTTTGATAAGTGGTATTTTTATCGGTGAACTCATAATCGTCAGTATTTTTCAATTGGAAATCTACTCCTTGATGACGATAAAGATTTTATTTTTATTACCTTAGTTAAAATAGAAACAGCAGCATGACAACTGCGTATTCCTTGCACTTGCAGAGCATTTTTAAATCTCTTGTTAATTTTTTCATTATGTTGAATCTCTTCATCTGCGACAAAATTAGTATAAATATCTTTACCATGTTCTTTTGCTCATTAATGAAGTTCTTCGGATGTCTGAATTTGGTCGTCCAGTCGTTGGTTGAAGTTGCTTTGACTAGCTAATATCTTTATTGTTCGTCCCAAACCATCACTTGGACCCTTCCCATGAGGGGGCAAAAAAATACCACTGCGCTCGAAATTTAAAACCTTCTTCATGATGCAGTAAGTTTAATAAGTTATAGCGATTTTTGTATTGAGCTACTGCACCATCAAAAATAAATTATTTAGAAATATTTGAATACTGTAATTTTAGGAATGGTCAATACCCCTTGAAAACTGTTAACTGCTGTTGTGTTATGCGTCAAGTTATTTGAAATTCTTTTAACAGTTCTTTCTACGACGCTTGTAGTTGGTATTACTCTCAATTCGATTTCTTGATGTTTTTTCAGTTTATTATAATTTTTTTCGTACATGAAAAATACGAATTTACTCCTGGTACATCAGAAGGCACAATACTTTAAGATCGATTATACAATTTAAAACTAACTTCTTTTAATGATTTAAGTATTTTACTAGCATGAATTTTATATATACGGATCAGCACGAAATTTTTGATTATAAATGTAATCTACACGAAATCGTTTGTCGTTGTCACGGCA
Source organism: Listronotus oregonensis (assembly GCA_019359885.1). Classification (NCBI taxonomy): domain Eukaryota; kingdom Metazoa; phylum Arthropoda; class Insecta; order Coleoptera; family Curculionidae; genus Listronotus; species Listronotus oregonensis. The sequence goes on along the minus strand of JAHBCN010008773.1, from coordinate 15,681 downwards.
AATAGAATTAACTTCATACCACCTCTAGCATTTAGAGAATTTTGATCATAATCGAAAAAAGCTTTAGAGTCAATTAATTTTTCTCAAAACATTCCCTAATTTTGAAATAAGCCAATTAAACAACTTTCTCCATGACTACCCTTGTATTGAGACACAAAATTTAAAACTTTGTAGGTAAACAGTATTATTTACAACAGTACTCAACAATTATTGTCATTGTTTATTAGTAAATGACAATTTACTGATCTTAAAGTATCCTGTCATGGAGAAGAGAGAATTTGTTAACTGATTTATTTTTAAATTTACCACATTACAATAAAAAAGCGATTTAATTTTTCTAATTATTTTTACATTTCATATCGTGGTTTTTGTCTTCAAATCTTTAAGTTTATTTCGATACTTTAAAAAAAAATTTTTAATATAATAATTCAAAAAATTTATCTTTGAAAAAAAAACACTCTTTTTGAAAATTTCAGAATATTTTAGGATTAGTAAGAAGTACCCTGTAAGAAATGATCCAAAAAATTTCATCGCGGGCTATAATTTTTACGATTTTTTAAACTTTAAAATTTTGACATTTTTGTTTTTTTTTTAAAATTTTTTCTTAGATATATATTTTTTAGTCCCAAGTATCCCCTATAATGAATTTTAGCTTATTTCTGTAACTATTATAGTTTTCGAGATATTTACAAAATAAACTTGAAAAACTTGAAAAATTTTGAAATGTTCAATTGTGCACTAACTTTTGGAAAAAACTTCTTAATTTTTTTCCTTTGGCACAATTTCGTTTATATGACAACAAACTTCCGACTAAATATCATCCAAATCGGAAGAAGGAGTCGATTCCAACCGTTGGTCGATTTGACATGGAATGAGCCACATAATATATATATATATATATATATATATATATATATATATATATATATATATATATATATATATATATATATATGTATATATATATATATATATATATATATATATATATATATATATATATATATATATATATATATATATATATATATATATATATATATATATATATATATATATATATATATATATATATATATATATATATATATATATATATATATATATATATATATATATATATATACTTATTGGCCCAAATATTGTTTAACAACTCTTTTATTGATTTATTGTATAGAATAGTTATCTCTTAAAGTTAAAGATACATATTAACCGAAACTTTGTATACGAATTATAAAATAAAGACAATGGAAGTCCAAGATTTTAGTGTTATAATAAATAAGGTGACTTATATGAACCCATTTTGACATCATGAATCTATAATAAATTTTGTATACGTATTTAATAAATACTCTGTAAGATAAAAAGAGTTGAACTCTTACTTAGAAGAAACAAAAAGGAATATTTTGTGTGGTGGAAAATTTCATTTCATTTAGTTCATATGTCGCCTAATTTCGTATCATCTCTGATATGGGATTTTATAAAACAAAGAGCTGTCGTTCTGTGTATTGTATTACAAAACAGCAATTTCCTTTTGATATAAAACTTTTACAAGGTTGTAAAATTTATATTTATGAATTTTTACCAAGACTCAGCTGCTTTTATATTTTGCTATAAAAAATGAACATAATTATTTTATAATGAAAAATTAATTTAAAAGTTATTTTAAAAAAATAATACCGAAAAAAATAACTTAAAATTATGAACTTATACAGGGTGTCACAGAATATGTGGGCAATCTCTCGGAATCTAATAATATTGTGACAAGTTTCCATAAAAAATTTGCCTACGACCCTCCCATACGGAGATACAGGTACATAACGGATGCCCCTGAAAATAGTTTTTTTTTTAATAACTTTTAAAATACTGGGCGTAATTTAATATTTTTTAAAACTAAGGTTACAAAATAAGTCTTCTTAAAATGTACCCATTAAATCATAACTGGCTTATTTAGTTTGCCAGGGACGGACTAGCTCTGACACAATTATAGCAATTTTTTTAACACCCTGTGTGAAAAAGGCTCCACAATAATATTTTTGGATAGCTTTAACCTCCAAATAAAAAGGTATACCTGATTGACATCAGTAATCAAAATCAACTGTTTACAAGAAATAAAATATTATAGTTGGTAAAGTTTTTACATGCTTACAGAGTGTTACAGTTGTGTGTTTTAATTTAACGTCAATATTTAAGGAGGCAATGGTTGGGTTCATTTTAAAGAAATCTTCATATGAACGTATGTCCTAAACGTCTTAACTCCTCTTGAGATACAGGGTGGTAAAATTTTTCAAAAATAAATTATTTATTAATTTCTGTAATGCCACTTTAGGTATTTAATGAAATTTGAGCATTTTATGTACTATGTATCAAGCATTTTTAGTGTACCACATTTTTTTAAATTTTCATCAGTGGCATTCGTACGGAATTCGACCTGCTTATTTTGGCAGACATTGGTGGTACGCCATTAAGTTCTCTTAAAATAAAAAATATTTTTGAATTCCATAATCATTTCTAAGCAAAATTAATTTCTTGATTTTTTCAATCCGATGGACGGTTTTCGTTAAAAAAAAATAAAAACCGTTTCTCTGCATGATCATAACAATATCGGTAAACAATATCACCATGCCGAGAAATATCTAGATTTCATTTTTCTAGGTGAAAACCGGTTGTCACCTAGAAAAATTAAATTTAGATGTTGGGTAATTTAGTGTATATATAATAGTATATTATTACATATGGAGGAAAAATAACTTTTCCTCCAAATAAAATATGTTTTTTTTTCTTCAAACGTCGACAAAATAATGCAAAAACATCTCTTTATTAGTTTCTTAACTGTTTTAAGTAATATAATCAAATAATTTATGTGCTACATCCGTCCGTCGATAACCAATAAGTTTGAAATAACATATATATCTTATAACGTTGCCAATGTTTTCAAGTAAGTTTATTTTTCTATTTTTATATAATTTCATAAAAAATTATTTTATTATAGTACTTAAAACAATTCAATTTATAAGGAATTAAACCTTTTATGTCTTTTCATGTTTTTTGTTACTATTATTGCGAGAGCAGACTAGCTCTCCATAATAATCTCTAAAAAAGTATAATTTTTTAAATAATATATAAATATCTTTATTCTGGAGAAAAAGCAAATAATTTTTCTTTTAATCTCTTTATTAGTATTAATTATTAAAGATAAGTAGGTTCGTAAGACGTCAAGTTTCTATTATTCGCAAATCTTAACGGCAAATTTTAATTTTTAAATTCTAGCAATCCAATTTCACGTGATAGAAGATCATAGAAATATGTTGAGCAACAAACATTTGTCCGTGAAAACGCTTATTACAGGTGGTATGTTGCTCGGGCATTAAAATAATGATTTCCATCTTTTAATATTGGATCTTTCACCGTCAGACTGTCGTGCTTGGTCTTGGTTATAGCACAAATTACCTTGTGGTAATTTGTGGTTATAGCACGTGTACCTTATGGCTAACCCCTCTTCTATATCTATCTCTTTTGCCCCTATACTGTTATAGCTGAGCTGTGGAGTCGGTGGTCGATAGAATGATCTATGAATGGAACACCGAGTAAGGTTGGTGGACCATAAAAGGCCATCATAACAAATATACAGTTATTACACTTTTATTTACCTGTTAAATAAAACAAACGAATTATTAAGTAAAACTTTTTTTTTAATGTAGCTTATAAAACATTTTTTTTTATTGCAGAGTTAATTATTATTTATTAAATGTAAGTTTAACTAAATTCTTCCAAACGGCCTTGGAAGGGACAAGGCTCCAAACAAGGCCGATATAATCAATTAGTCGTTTACTTAAAACTAATGTAACAGTCAAAATATCAAGTTCTACTAAAAGTACATACATTTTTCATTATTATCAAACATTAAATTCTTGCAATAGCATATTACCTTAAAATACTTAACGAATGTTACTTTAGTCAATAACTGAAAAACTAAAAGTACCCAAAGCTGTAAATAAATCAGTACAGTTTTTTTTGTGGCGCAATTCTTAGGTCTTCGCGGATGCTTTCGAGCAAAGAAAAGTTTATCACGATTCCGACGTGGGAACCCGCTGAAAATGCCCCCCAATGTCCCAAAAATGAGTTTCCCGCAAATATCTGCCAAAACATGCAGATTAAATTTTTCTTAAAACAAAAATGAAGATCACCTCGAAATCTAAAATTGGTCCCTACCATATTTTGCAACACCAACTATTTTCGCAAAAACGGCCAAGTCGAAAATCCTGTAACATTCCACACTGGATAGATGCGGTTAGATGTGAGTTCGCGAGTCACTGGTGTGATGAATTTCTCTGATTTTTAAAAAATTATTGGACTTTATTACAAAGAAAAAAAGTACATTTAGAAACTGGACACTCTAAGCTTTCAAGTGATGTGCATTAAAAGCATTTCAATAGATAATGCGTTTTTGATTCGCGTTTATTCTATAGATTTTCTAGAACTCCGGAAACGGCTAAAAATGCAGATGGACAAAACAATTTTTTATCAAAACCCAAGCAAGATGGTAAAGGAAATTTTCGGGGATCATTGACTGTTGCTAATAATATCTCATTATAAAAAAGAAATGTTATTAACAAACCATTTTTTCAAAAAATATCAATAAATTAATAAGATACTCTCAAAAAATGACAGCTTTTTTTAATATTCTAGAAAAATCAGAATGGACCCAAACTCATATGCAATGATAGGCGCAGGTTCGATGAACTTTAAATGATTAAAAAATGTACATTATTGCCTGAGTAATGAAATAATTCGTCCGGCCGCTTATAAGTGAATCCATGAAGATAGCGGCATTCTAGCGGTAGAGCGGCAGCTGAAATGAGGGGACTTTTGGGTCGCGGTATTTCGAAAACTATCGATTTTTCGAAAAAAAATTATAAGGATTACTTTTGTAGATTACAGGGCAATCTTAATTTTTTGTCTTAACAAAAATTCTCCAATTCGCATAGTTAGGCAGATATTAGCGAGAAACCCATTTTCGGGCCTTGAAGGACCATTTTCAACCCTTTCCCACCTGTTAATGTTGATAAACTTTTTTATTATTTTAATGAGTATTATATCGATAACAAATAAATATTTAATATTTTTTATTACGAAATAATAAAAAAATTAAATCTGGCCTTCTTATGGGTTCGCTCTTTGTAAGGCGAAAATGTTCCTTAGAAGGCCAAACAAAATACTTATTATCTATGACAACACTTTTCTTATTTAACTAAACATTTAAATAAAATTGAAAGCATAGTTACAAGGAATAATATTAAAAACTTATACATTGTTTTACTTTTCTCGATACGTATTTATAACTAAATCTATCTATCTATCTATCTATCTATTGTAGCATGGTGAGTTCCCTCGCTAATATAACTATAACTAAAAACAAAATTTAGATATTTTCGGGAATCCTAGATACTCCTTATAAGGCCATTGTGCCCTAGCAAGGCCTATTGTAAATTTCTTGATTGGCCTTGCAAGGAACCATTGGCTTTCTTGGGAACACTGTCGTTATTAACCTACAATGTGGGTAAAGTATTTTTTTTTCTTTAGTACTATAGCAAATCTTTATTTATCATTTTAGGGAAAGAAAATAATAATTTATTTACTTGAAAACTTACGTTTTTCTGTGAGCTCGTATTAAAATTTCAACGACGACGTCCGCGGTCGATGAAACGAGGAACCAAAATAGCAGCGCAAGCGACTCGCCGCCACGTGTAGTCCAGGCAGTCAAGCATTTCACTTTCGAATTTTTTATATATGCACCGATATATTTGAAATTTTGACAGATGATAGATGAATGGTCGAAAAGCAAAATCTATATGGTGCGGATGTGCGCAACAGCCACTGGGGCGGATCAAAATACCCCCAAAAATGGATAGATGAGCAAATTTGAAGTAAAAAATGTCCAGTTTTTTCGCCAGATCAATAGTTTTGAATTATTACATAGAATGAAAGTTGCATTTTTCGTTACAAAAACCTCATTTTAAATGTTTACTCATTACTCTATAATTGTAGAATTTTATCAGAAAAAGTGTAATAAACAAAATAAAGCTTATAAAAAACAAAGAAACTGAGCTATTTATAGAATTTTAAAGTTCCACTAAGACGAAAATCTTTCATTTTATGTGATTAGGTACTTAACACATGAATGGGTAAAGCCCTTTGGTCAGTAGATGGCGTTGACGTCTGTTACCCATTCATGTGTTTCAATGCGTACTGAATAAGGTATTAGGATTTTTAGAGATTTTACTTTGACTGAAAGCTTGTCTGATGAGATCTGATATAGATCGAAACCGGTCTAAGATGTCATTAGGTAAATCTCTACAAAGTGTAGAAATTAACTACACATTGTTAATAGTCGTAAAAGTATTGGGCATACATTTCCAAATGTTTGCTTGGCAGCATTATTTCAGCTCGGCAAGTCTGTGACACCGTAAGTTGAGAGGGGTATGCTTCGCCCTTTGGTCAGTAGATGGCGTTGACGTCTGTTACCCATTCATGTGTTTCAATGTGTACTGAATAAGGTATTAGGATTTTTAGAGATTTTTACCTTTGACTAGCTTGTCTGATGAGATCTGATATAGATCGAAGCCGGTCTAAGATGTCGTTGGTGAAATCTCTACAAAGGATTGAATTAAGAAATTAACTACACTATTGTTAATAGTCGTACAAGTATTAGACATACATTTCCAAATGTTTGTAACATTATTTCAGCTCAGCAAGTCTGTGACACCGTAAGTTGAGAGGAGTACAGTGTTTCCAACTAATTTTTAGAAAGTTAGTAGAGTTGGGAAATACAGTGAAATTTGAATCACCAGTGAATCGGTGATAGTGATTTTAAAATCACTGTGATTTTATGCAGTGATTTTAATCACCGGTTAATTTAAATTAATAAAACTTGATTTTTATTTGAAAGAAAACTAACAAAAACAGTTGGATGATTGGAGAGTAGGTGTTTTTTAAGATTTGAATTTGTTGTTTTAAATGACAGTTTTTTCTTACATAAATTACAGGTGGCATAATATTATTCTTCCGGAATTGGCGTAAAAAAATTCCGGATTTAACTATTTTTTGTTTTTGAACTGTAAACAAGTGTGTATTACTTATACCAATTTAATTAATAACTAATAACTTATTGCACTAATGTTCAAGCAAACAGGTTCTAACACTTCGCTGCAAAGAATAACCGCGCGACTGTTAAGAATGACCGATATTATTATATATATATAAAACCGTGAAAATCACCGTCACAGCGATCCGGTGAAAAATAACCGACAACGATTCGAAATGCCGCGCTGGCCCAAGGTATTTGTTACTGCATCGCTGTTTGCCCGGTTCTTTCACCATTTCACTTGACAGTGATTTTTCACCGTTTGATATTCGGCGATCGGGTCGCTGTAACTCGACCCAGTAAAAACTGCAAAATAAATATAATTATTGGTATGCCTGGTGCCGTGCTCCGATGGCTTTGCATTGACCAGTGAAAAAAATCACTGGTTTAAAAAATATCTGCTCACCGGTAGCGCCGGTGATTTGTCTATCGCTGTGAATATATTGCAGTTATCGATATATCGCCCAACACTAAAGTTAGTAGAAAATGTGCCAAAAATCGGTAGAAAGAATTGGTAGAGATATCAAAACAAAATCGGTAGATCTACCTTGTAATTTAGTAGGTTTTAAATTAAAAATACATAAAAACTGTTTTGAAATTATTTACTGTTTATGTTTATGCATTGTTCTTTGTTTTAAATCTTTTAGTATGTAACAAGTCCTAAAAGATGTATTTAAAAAGTAAATATTTTACATTATTTTTCCATAAAAAATACATGTTTCCTAGTCAGCAGCTGCGGTTTACAGTTTATAATTAGTACAATGGAACCCAGGCAAGTAAAATTAATATGCGCAGCAGCGCAATTATTAACCGAGAGCGCTAATAGCGCGATGATGATATAACACTAGTTTATAGTTTGGCCTAGTGCAAAAGTCGCGATCGCGATAACGCTTTCTCGCCGTTATTTAAAAATCGCGATCGCCGATAACGACGTTATGCAATTATCGCTGTTTAGCTTATTCCTAGTCAAATGTCAATCAATGCCGCTGTCAATCGTAAGTTTTTTTAATTCGCCGTTGAGCTAAGTCACAAAGCCATACCGCCTCATCAGCCTTCATTAAGAAAGAAATCTTTTAACAATAGCGTTGAAAATTTTGAAAAATAGGTAGATTTGAGCCTTAGGTTGGTGAACAGGTGGGCTGAGGGGCAAAGTAGGTAGATCTACGAGTTGAGTAGATATGGCAACACTGGAGGAGTATGCTTCGCCCTTTGGTCAGTAGATGGCGTTGACGTCTGTTACCCATTATGTGTTTCAATACGTACTGAATAAGGTATTAGGATTTTTAGAGATTTTTACCTTTGACCAAGCATGCAGTGAGATCTGATATAGATCGCAACCAGTCCTAAAGATGTCGTTAGGTGAAATCTCTGCAAAGTTAGGTAAGAAATTAACTACACTATAGGTACTTAACCTCAAATAACGGGAAAAGAGTACATTTTCAACAAAAGTCATGGAATATTTTTTAAAGAGCATAAAAAGAAGACCTTTAAAATCGATAAAAGTCTTTTTGACAGATATTTGATGAATCATGGTGTAAATATAGTTAAAACTAAAAAAATCATAATGTTTATTCCAAAATCAAAATTAAACTTATTCCTTGCGCAATTACTTTTATTTGTATGTTATTTATGATATCTGAGAGTTTTACTGATTAGAGATGCTCAGTTTTGAAAAAATGAGCTTACATTATGTTTTTTTGTGATTTAGAGATTAAAAATATAGCATTTTTATGACACTTAATTTCTTTTTTTAATTTTTTTGTAGCATAAAAATTGACGGAGTTATAACCGATTTAAACTTTCGCTATGGTGCGAGGACTGCTTTTCACAGCCTTTGACCCTTACCTATACAGTATAAAGGGTCTTAAGCCCTTCTAACATACATAGGCTTGTAGCCCTGAGAAATTACCTTTAAAATGATTTTTTGTAGGATGTGATAGCTTTAAAATTAACAATGTTACACAAAATAAAATTTTGAAAATTTTTGTCAATTTAAAGTAAAAAGAGGTTTCAATTTTGGCATTGATTTTTCTGTTGACACTAGGTTGTCTGTAGGTACATTCAGACCTACTATGTATGTATACACTGTTCAGAGAATAAACTTTAGAACCAACAAAATTTAAAACATCAGTATATTTTTAAATATTTTTTATATTATTTTTGTCAAAGGGATGGTTTTTAAGGGTTGCTAGGGTGTACTTTATTTTCGGGATACTTTATAAAGGAAATAGTAAATTTTAAAATTAAATTTACATCATATGAGCATACTGTTTTCGGTATATGTAAATAATATGCGTCATTTAATTTCCATGTCAAACAGAGTGGATTTATCCGAGGTTTTTGACATTATTAAATTATTTTAAAGTGTATAACAATATTTCATATATACAACAATGATTTATAATTTATCTTGTGGAATTAAATTGTACTGTTTATTAAAACAAGCTTTTAATTTAAATATATTTCCGTATAGTCTAGGAGGTATCGGCGCATGAGTACCGAGAACTATTCCACCTTAATTTTTGTATACAATCCTCTTTAAACTGCCCTACTGATAACATTAATGCATGTTGCCAAAATTGTTTAAACAATTGCAAAGAATTAGTATTTTCCAACCGGACACTTGAAATACAAATAAAAAAGGTCCTTTGACAATTCACGATAAATAATTTTATCCAAAACTGTCATATTATACGTCTATTATAGATCTAAATTTAGACAAATAAAGTGACTCATAACTCACTAGTGAGATAAAGTAGTGAGTTATAGATATTATCTCAAAAGCAGGCACGTAGCCAGGGGGGAGGGGCCGAGAATTCGTATAAATTTTGTTTACATTTATCCAAACGTATCTAACAGAGAGAAAATGTATTTAAAATTTGACATATTATTTTTATTCATAATAGTATATTACATACCGAGAGGGTAAGAAGCCCATTACACGATTTCGAAAATTACGGTACGAGCGTGAGCGAGACGTAATTCGAAAATGTGTAATGGGAAACCCATCGAGTTGTGTACTATACTTTTCTGACTTTATGTTTAGTTTTTTTATAAATAAAAGCAGAAGATTATGTAAACTTTAAGTAACAATACAAATAATAATACAAACATTTGCGTTGTCAAGAGCGATGCTATTTGTTTCATAGCCAGCTTTACGTAAAATCTATTGAAAGTTTTCATAGATTTTGGGGTCGGTAATAGCGATTGTGAATCATGAAAAATACGTAATATATATATTATTATAATAAAAATTACGTAACTGCCTATACCAAGTTTGCTTTCTTACAGTATAGTGTTTGTAATTAGAATTACTGATAAAGTAGACGGTTGTAATTAGGTTCATATAATATAGGAGTAGAAAATAATATTAATATCATGACGCAATTTATATTCTAATATTTATATTAAGAAAATTTAAAAGAATTAAAAACATAAAAAGTAAGACCAAAGTACTTTTATTGTCGAATCTTAACCTTGGTTATCAATACCATGTCATTTCAATGGTTAGAAATTGCCTTGGTACAGTTAACATAATACCGAATATGTTTCGAAATCATCCATACGCAAATAAATTCTCTGAATCGATTTCTGTCCATGCGCCAGAGAGTAAAAAAAGAAGACTTCTCCGCCTTTGCGACACGAGATTCATCGAAAGACATGACAGTGTCTTAACATTCGTCGAACTCTTCAACTCGGTTTGCATAAGTTTGGAAGATATTTCTAAGACGACGCGGAACATTTCTTCAACAGCCTCATCTTTATTGGCAGCCATGGAGAAGAGTGAATTTATCGTCAGTCTTATCGTTTGTGAGAAACTTTTCAGTCTTACTTTGCCGTTGTCTTTGCTTCTTCAAGAAAAGTCTCTTGATCTGGTATCGGCTTTGCAACATGCGAAAGAGGTTCTAAGCACTCTAAGAAATCATCAAAAAGATGCAGACAAAATCTTCAACGAAATTTTCAACTCGGCATCGAGACTTTCAGAAGAACTGTTCGAAACTGACTTGAAGGTTCCACGACTTACAACAAAGCAGACAAAGCGCACCAATCCACAAATTACTTTAGCTGAAAACTATTACAAGGTGGCCGTCTTCATCCCTTGCCTTGATAGTCTGATTCAACAGACAGACAGATTTATTTTAAATGAAGATATTCTTCCAAATTTTCAGGTGCTTCTTCCAGACTTAATTTCTATTCATGAAACAAATAAGTTAGAGAATTTAGCACCGTACTTCGATGACGAATGTCACTCTCTCTAGTAAAAGCTGAGTATGAACTATGGTGTGAAAAAGCTTCCACCATAGATGCTAACCTGGATGTGCTGAAAGTGTTCGAGCACTGCGATCCAGTCTATTTTCGTTCAATTAGGTACCTACTCAACGTTTTAGCTACTTTGCCTGTTGTCACAGCTAGTGTAGAGAGATCATTTTCTACAATAAAGATAAAACTTTACACGAGTGTATGGCGACAACAGACTGATACACTGGCTATGATTTCAGTTCACTGGAATATCACCGTTGAGCCAGAAAAAGTGATCGACATTATGGCTGGGAAAAAGATCAGAAGATTGCTTTTGTAGTTGCGGCCTTTTAAAAACTTAGATTATTGGTAGGTTTTTACATTTTAAAACTTAGATTATTGGTACATAGAATACTAAATTATAAAGTTTGTTGGTTCGAAACATCTGTGAATGTTATAAGAGCTTCTTCTCCGTTAAAGTTCTGGATACAAATCTGATAAATGAAAATTAGTTAATCCATCCCCACTATTTCATGAAAGCCCCCCGAGAAAAAATCCTGGCTACGGGCCTGCTCACAAGTGATTTATGAAGTTTACTAGCTTAATGACCTAAAATCAGTCCAATACATAGTGCTTTTAACATTGCTTTATTCCAAAAAATCCTATAAAACAGGCTCCAAAACAACATGTCAAACAAATTAACTATTACAATCAAAACAACATTAGTTTTTGCTACTACTACACTATACTATTACTAAACTTAGGTGCTACTGCTTATTATTAATATTAATGTTTACATTGATTGTGATATTACCGTTAATATTAGCATCAGCACCGGTAACACTTTTTTTAATTCACAGAAATTATGCTTTTCCCTGCATTATCGACAGCTTGAGATTGCTTACCCTGTATTTTTTTTGCAATTTTGATTTTGTTCGATGATGATTTCCAACCAGCATGGCGTTTGAGGGTTATGAAGTCCCTTCCGGCATTGGTCAGGAGGGTTGCTGATGTGCGGCGTAAGCTCTGACCAGTATATAAATTAGAGTCTGGCAATCCCGAAAATTTTGCCACAGCATTTGGTATTTTAGAAATTTTATTTATACCAACACACTGAGAAGTACATTTCCCTTTCTGATAATTTTAAAAAAATCTGTTGGTGGGTACATTTTTTGGTCGTTATTTTAAATATTTCCTCACTAACTCAATAGGCTTTATCGTAAATCCTTCGTTTAAAATGGTAAAGCATCTTGATTTATGAGTTTTTGTTTTAGGGATTTGAATAACAAAGTATTGTCCTTTGTCCTCGATGTTTTCTATCAGCAACATTGTCGATTCGTCGCATCGACAGGCACCAGAAACGCCTTGTATCAAGACCACCTGAAATCGAAAAATTATATAATTATATATTATACAGAAAACCTTCATTACAAGCAACGTAAAAAAATATGAAAATGTTCCAGGACCGTGAAAAGATTAAAGCGTAAAAAGGCAACTGTAATGGAAAACAAAATGCCTTGGCTAAGAGATAATATTCATTAGAAGCACTTCCTAAAACTTTGGCCTTCGTAGACGTATAATTTCTGGATTTTGATTTAAGGAACGCTACAATTTTTCCATATCTGGAGATATCGATGTTCTTATATATCTTAAGGGTTGTTTTTACCATGAAATATTTCGTCCATAATGACGAAGGGGCAAGTTTCCCACTTAAATATAAGTAATATGCTAGTAAAACTTCTTCGTTTACCAATTAAATGCCTTTATTTTTCATCCACACATTCAATTCACGAAATTCCTTATTGTAAAACTGTCTTGATTTCTCTGTTAGCTTCTTCCCGAATTCCTTTATAACCTTGAGAGTTTTCCATTCTAGAACTTTTTCAGTTCTTTACAAACATCAATTTTTTTAAAATAAACAATCACCTTAGTTACAAAACCGCAACCTTCTTCGAAAAATTGCATTGTTGCCTTAAAAATCCTCCTGTTATTTACTATGTCACATACGGCCGAGTGATGATCGCGTTGTTAAATTTAGCAATGGACTTAGCAGTTTAGAATGTTTAACAAAACGTCATTGTCATTGTTATTAAATGATTTTAGTAGGCAACCTGTTAAAATGTGACATTTTGTTAAACATTCTAAACCGTTGTTAACTTTTAATAATTTGCTAAGTTGACAACGGTTTCGAATGTTTAACAAAATGTCAAGACAAACAAAAATTCTCTTTGATGTACCGACGTCCACTGGAACATGTGTGAACAAGAACAAACAAACGTTTGTTCGCCGTTTTAACTGTCTACACTGAAGAAAAACGTTTGTTTGCTGATGTTTGTTCTTGTTTGTTTTTCGGTGTGTACATACCTTTTGATGTACCGATGTCTACTCGAACATGTATGAACAAAAACAAACAAACATTTGTTCTCGTTTTTACTGTCTACACTGAAGAAAAACGTTTGTTCGCTGATGTTTGTTCTTGTATGTTTTTTCGGTGTGTACATACCTTAATACTACGTTAGATTACTCTTTTACAAAAACAGAAAACAGCTAACCATGTCGATAATCCGCATGAAAGGCCGAACCGAACTTTTAATTCTAACAAAAATCCGAGGATCGCAAATCCGATTACGAATCAATATAATGAACCTCATTACCAAGCTACATATGTCCGTATTAAATTGAGATACGTACTGGAAAATAGATGAACTTGCATACAAATGAATTATAGTTTAAAAAAAAAACTAGAAAAACACGTTTTTATAGCAAACCGAATGTTTGGAACGCAGGATATTCTGCTAGTATTCCCCGGGAACTCCAAACAAAGGTACAATAAGGTTATCCAGCAAATTTAAGAATAGGCCAATCAATAGAGACTTTTTCGCATATTTAAATTTAACCGGAAACAACCTGTGCCACCTTTTAAAATATGGTAAATAAAGGTTTTGTCTTCAGCGAATTTATTTACAATAATTGTTTAAACAATAAAAACTGTAAACAAAAGGTATTTTTTTAGTTTTTCGCGTATAACTCAAAAACTATTAGATATATCGCGATGATGTTAATCTGCCTTTTTTATAGAATTGAAAGACCTTCAAAATGATTTTTATAGACTTTTTCCCTCCGAGAAAATCCGGAAAAACTCCAAAAAGTTACCTTTTTTCAAAAAATCATATCTCCCTTCGGTATAAAGATTAGGAAGTAATTTTTTGGATAGCGATAGGTAATAATGTATAGTTTAACTACGCGGAAGATGGTTTCTGTCAGATTTATGGTTTTTGATTTAGGGCTCGACAAAAATTTAAGGGCTTTTTTGAGAGGCTCGCCGTTTTAAGGCGGATTAATATATTTTAATTCTGAATACGACATATGAAAGTAAAGATCAAAATCTTTCTTATCCTATTTTTAAATTTTTCACTCAGGGGTGGAAAATCAGTGAAAAAAGTCTCTAAAAGTCGTACGAAACGCCAAAAACGGCGGGTGAAGCAGAGTAAAGTAGCGGTAGTGGGGGAGCGAGCCAGCGGAGATGAAGATTATATACGCAGGTAGCTAGTATCAATGAGATGACAGCATATATAGAGAAAGCATTTCATTCATAAACGCAATCGAGAGCTGCGGCCAACATGGTTCTGTTTATTATTGGCGATAGAATGGTACCAGCCAAGTGTAATAAACCTAACAAGGAGTGATCGATCCCATTTAAGCCCATATAAACCAATTTAAATGTCAATTCGGTATTTGTGACGTAATCTGTTTGCCTTTTGTTTTGTTTACAAGTAATATAAAGTCTTAATTTTTTAAAAATATTATACATTATTCTAATAGTAAGTACATATCCAAAATAGTTTTTAAAGTTGAATATTTAACAAAAATTAATAAAATAAATCTGCCTTCAGGCAAAATGGGCAAACGGTGACGTCCAAACATAACCTATATCTGCGGACAAATAGTAAAAATCGAGCACTCCTTGTTAAGTTTACTACCCTTAGGTACAAGCATATTTGTACTTACTTGTGAAATGATAATCCAGGAATCATATCCGTCACTTTACACACTTGGCACTGCTTTACCATTTTAATTTATTAATAGTATATTACATACCGAGAGTGGTAGAAGCCCATTACACGATTTCGAAAATACGGTACGAGCGTGAGCGAGTAGTAATTCAAAAGTTTGTAATGGCTACCACTCGAGTTTGTATATACTTTTTCTACGACTTTATGTTTAGTTTTGTTATAAATAAAAGCAGAAGATTATTAAACTTTAAGTAAAATACAAATAATAATACAAACATTTGCGTT
>JAHBCN010008772.1:0-37336 GCA_019359885.1 Listronotus oregonensis | reverse complement strand
TTTTCATAGCCAATTCAAATAAATCTTCCTAAAGGCATCGTATCCTGTTTGTAAAATATTATATCCTTTTTTTTAAAATTTGGAAGAGGAATTCAAATTTTGTAACCATAAACAGGTAACTTAAAATAGACATTTTAAAACTGAATAAGGTTAATTAGATTTCTGCCGCTAGGACGAAAAGGACAGGCCAGACTTAGAACAAAATTTTTTTTAAAAGATTTATTTTAAAAAATTTTTGGGGACCAAAAAATTTTTTATTATAATAACGAACAAAAAATTTTTTTTTAAAAAATTTAAAAAAAAAAAAGATAAGTAAATATATAAATTTTCAATAAAGAAAAAATTACGAATCAAATACATTTATCATATTATTTTTAATTTATTAAATTTTTCAAAACAATTTTTATAAAACGATAATAATATAAAAAAATAATATTAAAAAAAAAGTTTATTTATTTTGTTTCAATTATAGGGGACAAGGGTTATAATTAATATATTAGTGTAGATATCCTGCTAAATACTTACATAATTTAATGACTAGATGATATTCAAGTTTTATTACAAATATTTTGTTTAATAAACAAACGTTTAAACATTTATCTTTTTTTAATTTATATAAGTTCGTAAAGGCTCTGTAAATACTGAACTCACCTGAGGTGCCATACAGTCGGAGCACAAATCACCCCCCCACAAAAAAAAAAATATTTGTGATAGTTATTATTAAAACAAGTTCAATTAATTTAATTTTAAAAATATATAATTAAAAAAATACTATATACAAAAACATAAATCATAATCTATCACAATATATATATATATATATATATATATATATATATATATATATATATATATTTTTATTTTATTTTTTTTTTAAAAAAAATTTTTTTTTTTTTAAAAAAAAAAAAAAAAAAAAAAAAAAAAAAAAAAAACCCTTTTTGGATACCGACCTCCCGTTTGACGCCTTTTCTCATTTTCGCCCCGGCGTTGAACGGCCGGCAGGTATGGGAGCGTCAATTGCCCCCCTGGGCTTTAAAGTACCTGTTTGGTGAATTTATAGATAGTAATAAAGACTTTTGGGCCCGGGGCTCTAGAATAGTGATTGGTGTTATATGTTACTTACAAAACCCTTTTTTAACCCGGGGGTTAAAAAAGAAATGATTTATGTTAACGTCATTTACGTAATCATTTGAAGCCCGGATAGATTAAAATATCAGTGTTGATTTGGTGAAAACTGGAAATCTGACCATCTACCTTAACGAATATACGTCGATTAGAAAAAAACTGGAGACCCCGACGCAATGTACTGGGTAAAGATTGTAAAAGGAAATTAGTAAAAAAGCTTAGCTACCTTCAGGCAAATTTGCCAGGCATTCAAAGGCAATCGCCATATTCTTACTAAGCCATAGGCTGTTGTCCAAATGCCAACACAAATTATTTAATATTTCAAAGGCACTTTGGGTTCTCGAAAGTAACTCGATAAGACACCCGTTTCTGGCAGTTCGATAAAACAACTGATTCACAGAATATTAACCCTTTGGACCGCTGGCGCACGATACCGTGCGAGGCAGAAAAAGGCTTATGAATTACTCAAAACACCGAAAATACACTGCGCACTACTATAAGGTCGGTGAACCCCCTTTTGCCTCGGGAAAAAATTAAGACACGATTTTTCTGTGCTTTCTACGGTCATTTTCAAAAAATCTTTATAGATCTAAAAACTGTACTTATTTTTTTAAAAACGAATGTAAATCCGTTATTAATATTAGTTATAATAAACCTTTAGACAAAAAGTGCTTATAGTGTTTTCGATTGGCATTAAAACTATTGAACTGGACTGTTATACAACTAGTTTTCCAAAAAAAAACTTTGGAAGCTATACCTGCTGAGCTTTGGTAAAAAAAAATTTTAAGGAAAAGGGGGGAAAACCCTTTCCCCAAAAGTAAGGACCCCCTTTGTCATACCAATGGGGAATGTCACTTATACTTTTTTTATTCAGTTACCAAATTTATTTCTTTAATATTTGGCGTTTTTCTTTTTCGTGAAATCTTTTCACCGCTCCCTTAGCTAAAGAAAAATTTTAAAATAATAATAATAATTTGGCAAATAAGCTAAAAATGCAAATTTCAATTGAGAGACGGGAGTGTCCCCCTTTAAGAGTTGACAAATGGCTCCTAAAGGCAGCCGAGCCAAATATATAAAAAAAAATAATAATTTGAGGACTTTTTTAATTAAAACCTTGAAGCAACCGACCAAAAAATTGTCACATTCATAATCAGGGCCCCAAAAAAAACCACATGCAAAAAATTTGAAAATCGGTGATGTGGCGGAAACTAGAATATTATCCATTTTAGAAAGCTAAACAATGGTCAAATCAGTAATTAGTCTGAAATGACACAAAGTGAATACCTAAGACAACTTAAAAGGGTAATTGTCTCGACAGTGGGGGCGACGCCGAATTTGAGACATTTTGGTATACAGGATTTTTTGCGGCGCTGATCACGAATCTGGAAGAATTTTTAATCGGAAACGTTTTGTGTTTGAGATATTCATCATCAAACTTGAAATTCAAACTAACCTCATTTCCGCTATGTTGCTCCTTCTTTTTGCACACAATCCTTGATTTTTACACTAAATCGATCACAAGATTTAAAAAACATCTATTGGAAACTTGTTTTTATATTTATTTTAAACCTTTATCCAAAAAATTGTAAAACTTCGCTTTCAAACGCTGCGGCCATGTTTGCGCTAGGAATTTTTTCAAAAATTATGCTGGCTATCATGAAAACAAATAAATTGCGGCAAATTTTATAATTTTTTACTTATCGGACTCCTCGCCGATCTTGATGATTTTTGGCAGGTGAGGGTTTTTTGGGTCGCTGATCACGAATCTAAGTTCAATTTTTTTTCATCAACGTTCTGGTTTTGAGATATTTATCAGTTAGGTAGGCAGTCTTTTTTTACTTAATTACACCTCAACCCCTTCGCCAATTTTGATGATTTTTTGTATCCGGGGGTTTTTGAGGTCGCTGATCACGAATGGGAAGTCAAATTTGGGACACGTTTTGATCTCGAGATATTCAGCATCAGATTTGGGAATCAGATAGAACTAACCAGAACCCCCAGTATTTTCCTTTTTTTTTACAAATTATGTAATTTTATGCAAAAAGAAAGGAAAATCAAGTGAAAATGCGATTAGTTTTGATTCCCAAATCTGATGCTAAATATCTCAAGAACAAAACGTTGCCGAAAAAAATTGATTAAAATTCAGATTCGTGATCAGCAATCCAAGGAAAACCCGTATGCCAAAAATCATCAACATCTGCCTTGAGTCCGATATGTAAAAAAATACCATTCAAATTATAAAATTTCCCGGCATTTATTTGTTTTCATGATAGCCAACTTAATACTTGAAAAAATCCCTACTGTAAACATGGCCGCAGCGTTTACAATACAAAAACAAGTTTCTAATAGATGTTTATTAAATCTTTTGATCGATTTAGTTTAAAAATCATGGATTATTTATGTTCAAAAAGAAGGAAGAATATAGCGGAAATGAGGTTAATTTGAATTTCAAGTTTGATGATGAATATCTCGAAAACGAGACGTTTTCGAATAAAAATTCTTTCAGATTCATGATTAGCGCCCCAAAAAATCCCTGTATGCCAAAATTGGTCAAATTCAGCATTGCCCCCACTTTCGAGACAATTACCAATAATATTATTGAAGAAAATTATGGCTTCAAGTAAGTATAGTGACATTTTTATATTTTTAATTTAAAAATTGTTTTAAGATATGGAAATTATTTATATTTTTTATAGAAAATTATTCTTTGTTCCAGGATCACAAAAGTTGTTTTAAAAACAGATGTTTCTTCAAAGCAGACTTAAACAAGTTTAGGTATATAACAGTAGTCATCATTGTAAGAATTAGATGTATTCCCTTTATGAAAATTTAAAAAAATAACTACAATTTAAGTACTGGCAATTTTACTACCTCCATTTTAATTTGTTAGTAGTATTATTATTAATATTAGCTCGTTAAGAGCTATCGCAAGTGTTTGTAAAATTACGGTATATGAGATAAAATGTAACGTTTAAGAAAACATCACGAGTTAGGGTAACGGGTACAGTTATTGGCCACTTTAGCAATGTTTGTCTGTTTAATAGTCAAAAATAAATCTCCTTTTAAAAAAAAAAAAATTGTATTTATTTTATAACATACATAAAATAGTAAGCAATGAGTCCCAATAGAAATAATAAACCAAACATAATTAACAAAAATTTTTTTGAAACATAAATGAAAAGGTAACGAAAAATACAGTCATTGGCCATTGTGTTATAGTGATTAGCCATGGGGATCACAGATATTGGCCAGCAGGTAAATAGGTTCATTTGTAGGTACATCTTAGGCACAAAAGAACCTACCTAGTATAAAATAAATTGAAAAAAACTTAAAAAATAAAATATAACATATTAGCCTTAAAGATAAAGGACTCACGACAAGAGGTAAGTATTTACAATACTTAAATACTAGTAGTTTTTTACTTTGGTACATGCTGTACATATAAACTTATTAGGGAATACTGGGTTATCACAAGATTTTTTAACACAAATTTCGTGGAATACTCGAGTACAACTATAGCAACGTATACCTGCTTTTCTTACAGTTATATTAAGTAAACAGCAGTGACATAAACCTGTACAAACCGTAACATTAGTAAGAAAATTGGAATTATTTGGGCGCTTAATGACTTCATCCGAAATTACCTTTATTTTTGTTGGTGTTTCATTTATGAATAATTTTCTTTAGTTGAATCGGGCAGACAAGAATGGTTTACAGGTGAAAAGTCATCTAGGTTATTAGGCATTATTGGTTTAAGTGGAGAGACTAAGTTAGATACGTTTTCGTTTTTATTAGGAGAGCTAGAGCGTATGGAAGTATTATCTTCGGGTCCTCTGAACTTTAATTTTTTTAGATGGGGAACCACTTTCCGGCAAATTACCTTGTTTTTTTAAATGAGTTACTTTTATATTTGGGGTATTTTCCCTAGTCTCTTCATTTAAATCTAAGTTAACATTTAACGTCAACTTCTTTGGCGTAATTTGACTATGATTTGTGGAACATGATGCTATTTTATTTTTATTTTTATTAGTTGTATTCTCTTCTAAAAATGTATTGGAACTGTCCTATCTTTTTTAGTATTTTGGAACATTTTTTTATAGTTTTCCCTTTAATGGATTTTCCTTCTAGACTCCTTTTTTAGTTCCTGTACTTTTAAACGTTCGTATTTTCGCTTTTTCTTTTCTTCTAGTTCAAACTTTTTCTTTCTATTTTTGCTTGCTCAGCATTTTCGAAACGTAGATGTTAAAACAAACGGAAGTTTTTCTGTCTGTCTCTTACCTTTTCTTTCAGGCGTTTGTGGCCAGAAAAAATACTCGCTGAAAGATTTATCAACTTTACTTGAAGCGGACGAATACGTTGGATTCTCAGTAACTGTATTAACGTCAAAATTGTCTATATTGTTTATATGACTTGTAGAGCAACTTCATCCACTACAATATTTTGAACCATTTCTCCATTCAGTTCTTCTTCTAAAACTATTGGAATGTCCTCAACTTCAATAATCTGTTCTAAATTCAGTTCAGTTATATTAGGGGCTGTTATTTCTTGATGATTATTAGTCCTGGCATTTCCTTTATCTTTAAAAATATTGTATATATTGAAAAGCATTTGAAGTTCTTCGCTGGGATTTTCTTCTTGATTAAAATTCTGAAATAAATTAATTTTTTCTAAATCCACAACCGATACATATTCTTCAAATGTTATGGAAGTGATTAAATTTATTTGATTTGGAATAATGCTTTTAGGGATCTTTGTTTTCCTGTACATTTTGAAAAGTCTATAGCGCTGGCACTCCAGGGAAGAAAGAGACCACATGCCCTGAATCCATTTTGAATAACTTCAGATTTTAATTCTGCTAAAGCCGTTGAAAGTATGGGAGCAAAATTTTCTTTTGTTATTACGCTCCTTGGATAATCTCTGCGAAACCTTTGCACTGCTCTATTCCAATAAACTTTTAGGGTTTAAATGCAGATACATCTCCCAGTTGCATGATTCTAGTTGCATTTGGGTATAATGAAAAAATAATACCCAGTCTGGAGCATAGTTGACTAGTTTGGTATGTAAGATGCGTTACGTGACCATCAAAAACATAATAATAGGAAACCAACCCCTTTTTTTCCCCTAAAGATTTATAGAGGACATTGCGGATGTATTCGTAAAATTCTCATTTTTCATCCACCCATTATCACTACACCCTACCCCCAGCTACCAGGAACAGAGTTAGTAACTTTGTAAAGGTAACCTTTATAGGGGTAAATGCCCCTTGGAGGAGTAATTTCACCGGCTGAAAACGTAAACATAACGGTTAAATTAAATTTGGGTTATGTTCTATTTGATATACGTTTTTTACCTTAGTAGCTAAAACACGCTTATTTTTTGGACATAATAAGAAACAAGTCTCATCCCCGTTGAACACTCGGTTGGGTCCTGTAAAATGTGATAATATCTTTCTCGACCAAGAAGTTTCAATTTCTGAAAAACCCTTTACGTATGTCACTTTTGGAAACATTGGAACTGGCCGCTTAAAAAAGCTTCTGGAGTTCTTAATGTAATATCTGGGTGTCTTCGAAGAAATGCTCTAAACCACCTCTCCCAATAGCTTTCAAAGCTTTTGGGGATGTCTTTCTCATCGTATTTTTTTCCAAAAGGTTTGGAATTTTGGGGGAAAAAAAAAAAAAAATTTTTTTTTTTTTATTAAAAAAAGGGGGGTTTTTTTTTTAAAAAAAAAATTTTTTTATTTTTTTTAAAAAAAAAAAAAATTAAATTTTTTTTTTTTTTTTTTTTAAAATTTTTTATTTAAAAATTGGGGTTTTGGGCCCCCAAAAATTTCCCCCCAAAAAAAATTTTTAAACCCCCTTTTTTAAAAAAAAAAAAAATTTTTTAAAAAATTTTAAAAAAAATTTTTAAAAAAAAATTTTTTTTTTTTTTTTAAAAAAAAAAAGGGCCCCCAATTAATTTTTTTTGGAAATTTTTTTAAAAATTTTTTTTTAAAAAAAAAACCCTTTTTAAAAAAACCAAAAAATTTCCCCCAAAAAAAGAAAAAAACCTTTAAAAAATACCTAAAAATTTTTTTTTAAAGGGGGAAAAAATTTTAAAAAAGGTTTAAACCTTTTAAAAAATTTTTTTTGGGAAAAATTTTTTTTTTTAAAAAAGGGGGTTTTTTTTAAAGTTAAAAAATTTTTTAAAAAAATTTTTGGGTTTTTTTTAAATGGGTTTTTTAAAAACCCAAAAAAAACCCCCCAAAAATTTTTTTCCCCTTTTTTTTTTTGGTTTTTTTTAAAATTTTTCCCTTTTTTCCCAAAAAAAATTTTTTTTTTTTTAAAAAAATTTTTTTTAAATTTTTAAAAAAAATTTTTTTTTTTAATTTTCCCCAAAAAAAAATTTTTTTAAAAAAAAAAAAAAATTTTTTTTTTTGGGGTTAAATTTTTCCCCTTTTTTTTTTTAATTTTTTTTTTTAAAAAAAAAATTAAAAAAATTTTTTTTTTTTAAAACCCCCCCTTTTTAAAAAAAAAATTTTTAATTTTCTTTTTAAAAAATTTTTAAAATTTTTTTAAAAAGCCCCAAAATTTCCCCCCCCAAAAATTCCCGGGGGGGAAAAAATTTGTTTTGGCCTTTTTGGGGGGGAAAAAAATTTTTTTAAAAAAATTGGGTTTTTTTGGGGGGGTTTTTAAAACCTTTTTGGAAAAATTTAAAAAAAAAATTTTTTTTTAAAATTCCCCCCCTTAAAAAGGGGCCCCCCTTTTTTAAAAAATTTTTTTAAAAAAAAAAAACCCCTTAAAAAATTTTTTAAAAAAAAAAAATTTTTAAAAAATTTTTAAAAAAAATTTTAATTAAAAAATTTTAAAAAAATTTTTAAAAAAAAATTTTCCAAAAAAAAATTTTTTGGGAAAAAGGGAAACCCAAATTTTTTTAATTTTTTTTTTGGGGAAAAAAATTAAAATTTTTTAAAAAAAAAAAAAATTTAAAAAAAAAAAATTTTTTTTTTTTTTTTTTAAAAAAAAGGGGGGGGAAAAAAAAATTTTGGGGTTTTTAAAAAAAATTTGGAAAAATTCCAAATTTTTTCCCTTTTTTTGGTTTTTTGGAAAAAAAATTTTTTAATTTTTTAAAAAAATTAAAAAAATTTTTTGGGGTTTTTTTTTTTTTTTTTAAAAAAAAAAAAAAATTTTTTTTTTTTTTAATTTTTTTTTAAAAAAAATTTTTTAAAAAAGGAAAAATTTTTTTTAAAATTTTGGTTTAAAATTTTTTCCCCTTTAGGTTTTTTTTAAAATTTTTTTTTTTTGGGGAAAAAGGTTTTTTTTTTAACCCTTGGGGGGGGCCCCCTTAAAAAAAATTTTTTTTTTTTTAAAAAGGGATTTTTTAAAAAACCCAAAAAAATTTTTTAAAAAAAAATTTTTTTTTGTTTTTTCCAAAAAAAACCCCCCCCTTTAAAAAATTTTTGCCCCCCCCGGGTTTTTTTTTGGGGAAAAAAAAAACCCCTTTTAAAAAATTTTTTTCCTTTTCCCCCAAAAAAAAAAAAAATAAAAAAAAATTGGGGTTTTTTTTTTAAAAAAAAAAAAAAACCCCCCGGGGGGCCCCCCAAAAAAAAAAATTTTTTTTTTCCCCAAAGGTTTTTTTTTTTTCCCGGCCGGGTTTTAAAAAGGAAAAAAAAGGAAAAAAAAATTTTAATTTTTTTTAAAAAAATTTTTTTTTTAAAAAGGGGAAAAATTTTTTAAATTTTTTTTTAAAAAAGGCCCAAAAATTTTTGGGGAAAAAAAAAAGGGTAACTTTTTTAAAAATTCCCG
This sequence comes from Listronotus oregonensis, assembly GCA_019359885.1. NCBI lineage: Eukaryota > Metazoa > Arthropoda > Insecta > Coleoptera > Curculionidae > Listronotus > Listronotus oregonensis. The sequence goes on along the minus strand of JAHBCN010008772.1, from coordinate 28,430 downwards.
TATTGGGTCACTTGCGATAACTCGTTATTTGCGAATTTTATCGGTTCGGACTGATTTGCAACTGCTTGTAAACAAACCTTAAAACTGCGTTTTGTAGTGTTCGTCGGGCAGTAAAATAGGGTTTTCCATTTTTTTCGCATGGTAGCGTTAGCCACATTGAAATTTAGGATACAGCTGTAGTTGTATGGAATACCGTATTTGATTTAACGTAGGTTAAGGGGTTTAAACCCTAACAGAATTCTGTTCAAAATGATATACTTTACCATTGTTTTGATTAACCTTGAATTGAAACCGACCAAATCACCTTAAACCCCTTTTTTAAGCCCGAAAATAATCTTCGTGGTGGCATTTTGTTTGATCGTCCGAATCATAAATACCCATCAAATTATAAGTATTTTTATTCCTTTAACACCATATGTGCAAGATACTTTTAAAAAGCCCATCTTGTAGGGGTAATTGTTGGTGTCAATTTAAATAAATAGCAGTTAAGTAAAACCAGCAAAGCAAATAGCTAATTCAAAGCATAGGCAAATTTTCTTTGTTAGTACACAGCAGCTGTAAGGTTATTATTTTTTTTTTAAATTAATGACGTTAGTCTTAAGGCGGACTTACACCAAGGCAACAACTGGCAACATGTAGCATGCTGTATGTGGGAATGTCGCCGATCGCACAAGCCAGTACGATGCGACTTAAGTAGCATCGATAGATCTTTTATACCAAAGCAACTTAATTGCCTTCAGTAGTTCAGTAGGTGCCAATAGAGTATTTCATTTGAAATGACGGATACAATAATCGCAGCTGCGGCTATCTTTTTTTGACCCAACAGGGAAAAAAAGCGAAGGTGGGAATAGGAAATTATTTGCACAGCGAAATTTATCTCAGGACAGTTTTTGGTCTCAGCTCAATGCAGACGACGGAACCCTTTTTAAAAATTTTACGAATGACTTTAACTGACTTCCTTATTTATTAAATAAAATGGGCCCTTTTTATATCAAAACAAGACACGAACTATCGTAACGTATACCTGCTTAGTAGATTCTTGAAACTTTGAGATTTCTAGCTACTGGCGACTTATACAAGTCTTAATGTACCTTTTAAAGTATCCGATTCAACCACATCTATAATTGTACCACAAGTTTGTATAGCTATAGTGCAAGTATTAAAGGATGTAATAAAGGTAAGTTTATAATTAATTATTAAATTATTAAATATATAAACAGCAAAACCAAATAAAATAGAACATAATACATTTATTAAAGGAAAAACATAAGTAGCTAACTAATCAAAATGAAAAAAACTCGACAGTTCGTTAGCAGTAGTTATTTCGGAAGACACAGTAGATTCTGTTGATAGTTGATACCCAGGTGAAGGAATTGGAGTACTCGTACTTGTATAGGCTGCACTCGAAGGAGAATGCGATTGAAATGAATAGTTGGGACGATCATACTGCCCTAGAGCTGCTTGAAACAAAATTTGTTGATTGAATGTTTCCTTATTTGCGCTGTTGGTTTAAGCTTCCAAAGTTCATTCCCAACTGTTCACCATAAACTGTGCAGTCGTCTCTTTTAGTGCTATCCTTTAAAATTGCATATGCTTCATCAGCACGCCTTTTTTCTTCGGTTTCATTTTTTTTCTTATCATTTGGGTTTTTTTTTAAATATCTGCCGTCGAGATGGAGTCCCGCGGTTGTTTGAGGAATGCGATCGTCGGTAACTTCATCTTGAACTATAACCTCTGAATTATGTTCATCCTCACTATCTTGCACACTCTGAAAATAATTTCTTTAATAGAACTTCATTGTTATCTGACCGAGTATAAAAGAAAAAAAAAATTGAAAATTGCAGTAATGTTACGTATAACTCTCGTATAACTTTATCAGATACATATCTAATTTTGAAAATCGCAGTAATTTTATGTTATGTATAACTTTTCAGATACCGACAACCAGGGGAAGGAAAAAAATTCCAAAACTTTGAAGTAACCTGGAATTTTCCTCACTGTCTAGGAGCTCTAGACGGAAAACATTTTTTTGATCCAATGCCCAGCAAATACAGGAAGTACATTTTACAACTACAAAGGAACTTTCAGTATTGTATTAATGGCACTGGTTGATGCGAACTATAATTTTATATATGCGCATGTAGGCTGTCAAGGGCGAATATCTGATGGCGGTGTCTTCAATGCAACTCCTTTTTCATCTTTACTTTACGAAACAAACTTTCAATTCCTAATCCAGAAACTATCAGGGAGAACAGTTGCTACCCCCTATGTTATAGTAGCGGACGAAGCTTTTTCCGCTAAAAAGAAAATATTATGAAACCATATCCTGGTCCTTTGCTTCAATCGCCAAGACGAATTTTCAATTACCGTCTGTCTCTGCAAAAAAGGGTAGTGGAGAATACTTTTTTGGCCTATTATGCTCCGTATTTAGATTATTTAGAAAGCCATTGTGTTTGGGAGTACGAAATAGAGAAGCTGTTTAACTGCGTGCATTATATGCACCTCCAGGAACCTTCGACTGTGAAACGACCGATGGATTATATATTCCAGGATCTTGGAGAAGAACCATTACAGCTGATACCGGAGTTAGAAATTTACGCCGTATTCCGCGAAGAGCAGCAATAACAGCCATCGAAATAAAGAATTTAAGAATTATTTTTTGACGGATGAAGGAAAATACCATGGCAGGAACAATATCAGTAAAAAAATGACGTTATTTTTTATTTATAGGTACGATTATTATTTAGTTACCCCTTTCAAATCTATTAATAATAATTTACGTGTTTACTTACCTCAACTTCATCATGTTCACTAGTACAGGTAGACGTTCCCTCCCTTGGGAGATCAACGTCTAACAAAAACGACAAACAGTCGTAATAACACCACTTCATCTTTTTGACTGGAGACTGTCCACTAGTGGTTTTTGTAATTGCCTTATGTTCTCTATGAAACTGCGTCCTGAGGTTTTTTATTTTCTTTTTTAAAGTAGGAATATCACTTCCATATTTTTCACTTAGTGTCTTGAAAACATCTAATTTTTTCCTATTATTTTTAAAATCACTTAATTGATGGTTCCAAAAAGGTTTCATTATTTCGATAATCTTCTATAAAATTACAGTTTTTCATTTGACCAATCCATCCTAATTATTCTGGAAATATTCAAATTATACACACAAAAATTATTCTAGTCGCACGAATAAATCGCCTGTTTTTACATTTGTTGTGGATCGACGGCAACAGGTCGCAACACATAATTTTGTAGCATCTAGGCGCATGCGACAATGGCAACATTTGGCAATATGTCGTATGCGATGTTGTAGCATGCTACATGTTGCCAGTTGTTGCCTTGGTGTAAGTCCGCCTTTACAGCGGTTCATAGCGATTGTTAGCGGTCTCTAAAGATGTCTAACCACTGCCTAACAGATTTAAATCGCAAAGAGGAGGAAATATAGCCAAATTTAAGGTCAAAAGTTAAACAAATATTAATTTAATAATATAACAATAAGCATACATTAATTTCACAACATGCCCAGCCAATCAGATCGTACCTCGATCAAATAGCGCCGATGTTTCCCGAACCTAACTTCGAGTTTGACGCGTATCACGAAAAGTAATGAGTTTGAGGTTAATAATTGTTGTAAACATAAACAAACAATACAAGAGAAAATGTAGTTGTTACATCTTATGTAAGGTCTGTTTGTTATGCAGAACTAATGTACTCTAGTTTACACTTTTTTGTCAGTAAACCGTTTGTTATCTCAGTGCAATGTAGGACTAGGTGTTTGTTATTAGGTTCTGGAATAAACTAATTTTAACTTAAATACCCTAATAGCGAAATGCATTCGAGAAACCAGAGTGCTTAAGTGAAGATAAAAAGAGACATTGAAACATGCAGTTTCAATATTTAATTTCTGACGTAGGTCAAAAAAGCGATTGGTATAAAATCAAAGTCCCAACTTTTTTACACTGGTTTACACTTAGTTCCACTTTTTAGTCCTACTCTGTACTATACTATTCTCGATAACCAACAGACCTGTATAATAGGGTGGAGCGAAAATGGCAAAAAAATACATTTTTTTAAATTTGTTTTTTCCTATATGCGGAAAAGTGGCTACATGTAAGGTGAAGTTTATGTTAAAAAACTGAGCCTCATATGATAATGTTTTCCGGTGCCCCAAGCTCTTTCAAAATACGACTTTTATCGAAATAAATTAACATATAAATATTTACATATTATGCAGCTTTTTGCTTGTTATAAAATGAAACAACCCAGAACTCACCACGAGGAGGTGACTGCATGTCGAGTTACACCCACACACCCTTCTTAGCTGTTCTGGTCCTTCAAATCAATGCATTTAAAAAGTCTGATAGTCTTAAAATTTGGCAAATTTTCTCGGGAAGCTTTTTGACATCTAATAAATCCACCTCTTGCCTCTGGTCCGCAAACAGATAATGAGGCTTCTGTCACTAACTTAACATTTCTTTTTAAAGCTTGGGAATGACAAGGGACATTTAAAAGTGACATTGGGTTAGGACCATTAGAGATCATTTCTTTAAGTTCATTGACAGAAAATTGTTTAGTTATTGGTGGCTCAGTAACAACCGTTGATTGCCAGTTTATTAACTTAAAGTACTCATTAGCTTTAAAATTAATCTTTGGTATACCATATTTAACTTCAGAACGTACTTTAATCCAAAACCACGTTGGGGCATAAACTTTCAAAATATATTCTGTTAAAAACTTTAAATTATTATTGCTGTTGCCACATACAAGCGCAAAACCGTGAATGATCATTTTTCTAGGTTGTGTGTTGGCCAAATCCTCCGATACGTTACCGTTCGATATAGATAAGCATATTTTATATATTTTACACAGAGGGGCCAGTAGTTACCCCATCCAACTGTTTCATTAAATGACGCAAAGATATTTCATTTCCGAGCAACATACAAATGAACCACTGCAGTGGTCTTCAATGTGAATTTCCAGTCATCTAATTACACCTTTGTGAATTCCCGTATCCATTCCATCGCATCCAATAGCAACTAACTTTGTAAAGTTCAATTGTTGCTTCAAAAACTGTATCATGTGAGCGGAAATGGATTGTGCTGGGTCACATGGGACGTTTATATGACCAAAATATTTTGATCCTGGTTCTGAAACGATTACAATATGTTCTTCGATAATTGTGCTTCTGTGGTTTTTATTCCCAATGAAACGCTGAGCCAGGGGGTTATCTTTTCGTCCGTCAAAATAAATTGCTTGTTAAAAGACTTCGTCTTGTGTTAGCTGGGATCTTAATGTGTTTCTTGTTCTTTTTCTTTTCCTTAGTTTACTTCTATCTATTATTTTAAAAGTGTCTTCGATAGTTAACACTCCAATATCTTTTAATACAGCAGATGCAATAATAGCAGCGGATCTATCAGAAACACCCGTACGATCGCAGGCTTGTGCGAAACTTGCTTAGCACATCCTACTACTTGCGAGATAGCCTCCTGCTTTTGCATTAAAGCTGTTATCACGTTTAATCATTTCTCCACCATCTGATGGCAGCACATTCGAGGTAGAGGTTGAAGGTAGCGATCTTATTTCTAAGTCTTTTCGATGTAAGGATGGCTGAATGCTTTGAGTGGCTACCGGATCAATAGAGCCGATAAAAAATTTCCTCTTATTTCTTTGGCCTATTACGCAACCCCAGTTGGCGGTTGCCGTAATAAAAGTTCGAGGTGGATTAGGTGGCTTATTTGTCCTAATGAATCGCTTTTCCTACAGGGCAATACCCAGGCTAGCTAGCCAGAGCTGTTGGGGGGGTTAGAGCGCCACCTGTTTTTGGCCCTCAGGTTAGGAAAAGCGATTGTTCTTACACGAAAACAGGAAATCTCAAAAAAAAAACTAAAAATAAAACACCGATACTTCTATTAATCGTAGCACCATACGAGTCTTTATTCACATTGTTAAGAAAATAGATTATTAACAACAAAAAAAAAACACATGCTGGCCTCAAGCCAGCGACCCAAGACTATCGCCCATGTAGTCGGAGCCCTATGCCCAGCTCTACTTGGTTACTAACAGCTGATCTGTCAGTCGCACAGTCGCTTTAACCCGATTTTTCTATTTCTTAAAACTAAGTTAAATATGATTCAGATTTAATATTTATACTACTCAGAAAGGGTAACACATAAATTAATAATTAAATTAAGTTAAGAAGAGTAATGGTGCTTATAGTTGGTATAAATAACAGTTATTGTAGTGTACCTCGTGTATACGTATACCCTCGGCGAACAGAGGTTATTAGTGATAAAATATAAGTGTTCTAAAACTATACGCACAAGTAAAAACTAGAATAGCCCTAGAAACTATATCAGCTGTCCGAAAAGTAATTAGCAAGAAGTACCTGTGGAGTTGTTCAATCAAACCTGACTCGACGGGGTGACTCAGCACATCTGACAGGAATGGTGGTGATAGACCTGCAGTACCCGTTCTTGTAAGTTAACTGGTCCCAGGAGTAATCCGGCGGAATGGAAAGTACAGCTTTTACAAGTACTGGACCAGAGTGGGCGAGAGTGGCACAGTCTCCGAGAGGTAAGTACCGTAGAAGTACAAAGGGAAAAAGTAAAGAAGAAAAAGGCCTAAAAAGAGTATTTATGTTGTACTTTTATATTTTTTTGGGATATATTTAAAAGCAATATTAGTAATTAAAAGTTAAATAATTATTATATTTATGGATTTACGTGACTTAAATGGACTTATTTTAGATTTTATTTTAAAAATTAACTGTTTGAAAAGAGACTTTTATAAAAAGTATAATAAAATTAGAAATGTGAACGACTTACCAGAAGATGTTGGGTTGGCCTTTTTTTGTTCTTTTAAAATAACTCGAAAAAGATATGTATGTATTTTTTCCAAAATCAAATCCTCTAAATTAGAGTAGGCACTAGCCTAATTTGGGATAACTATCTTTTTCTTTATAAATCCGTTTAATAAAAACGCTTCAAACCGTGTCAGCACTAAGCCAAGGCACGGTCCAAGTATCAAAGAAAGAATGAAAGAATGCCACGGCCCTTAAAAAAAAGGACCCTTTAAGTTAATTCTATTTTTTTGAATTCTTTATGAGGTACCAAAATGGGTTACTTGGTACAATCAGGTATTAACTTTTAGTACATTTCTGGCCTGTCGTCTGTCATTCACAAATTCTGACAGGTAAACAAATATAATTTTGATAAATTATTAATTTATTTAATAGATTTTTAAAGAAATGAATCCAAGAAAACACAAAGAGGTACAACACTCTTTCGGCTTAATTTATTTAAAAAAAGATCTAGGCTCTTTGATAAAAAGAATATATTTAAAATGGGTTAATCAAAATCATTGTTTTGTTTTGCTTTTAGCCCTGCAAGGTGTATGATTTCAAAAACACAACAAGATTAAAAAAGACTCAGTATGACTTATCGTACTAACATAAAAGAAAAATCACATATGTACAGGATGATCCAACTAGAGTCACACAAAACAAACACAATCAGGCGCCAAGAAGGAACTATAATCAGGTAGGTGCTAACTGATTTACGATTTGTTTTTCACCATAATTTGTATCAATGTATGTTTACATAAAGTAGACAAAGCTTTATAAATATCTTACTAGAGTCTGTCTTTGTTTTAGGTCAAGATGTAAGAAGATAATTTTAAGTTAATTGCTCAATGTATGTATAAGAGTTTGAGAATTAAAGAATGTGAATAAAGTTGACTTTTACCAAAAGAAATACATCTTTATTTTACCCAGGCAAACCAATTACATCACCAGACAGGTAAGCCTTTGATATTTTACCTAGTCGAAGCTGTCTCTACTAGGATGGGGAAAAACTAAACCGTAACACACCTCCCCTCCCTGGAAAAAAGTTTCTTTAAAACTTTTACAGAAACTAATCCAGATCAAAAAAAAAAGGAACCTAATAGTAACTATAGAACGAATAGGTGAAGAAACAGCAAGAAAAAAAAATGTGTTTACACGTTTAGTCATCAGGTGGATGAGCTTTAAGATCTTTAGCATGCCAAATCCCTAGACTTGTTCCAGAAGCATCCGAAATTTCATACGACCATGGAGATAATATTTTAGTGACTGTGAATGGACCGGAGAATTTGGGAGCCAACTTAGCTGTAAATTGTTTAGCTGCACTGGAAATGACGTAATTTTTCTTCCAGACCTGTTGATTGAGAGTAAAACGGTCGTCACGTCGCCGAAGGTCATATCGGGGTTTAGCCTTTTCATACGCTCGTCGTAGTCGCCGATGGACATCCGCGAACATTTCCTTCATCGCCTGAGACCGAGCAAAGGAATCGTACTGGATCACGTCGTCCTCAGGGGAGACAGTGTCATTGGCCGTGAACTGAATTTCGCGTCCGAAAACTACGAAATTAGGGGTTAGTTCTGTTACTTCGTGTTTTGCAGATCTGATGGCACAGCCAGCCTTTGCAAGTACTTTATCCCAATTTTTGTGCTCCTTATCCACATAACTGGAAATTACGGTTTTGAGAACACGATGGACGCGCTCCACGGGGTTAGCCTGAGGGTGATAATTCGCGGTATACTGAACTTTAATGTCGTATCGTTTCACAAACTCCTTAAAGATTCTGCTACGAAATTGAACGCCGTTATCTGAAATGATTTTATCCGGTCTACCATAAACCAAAACTACGTGGTCCTCCAACCAGCGAACTATACTAGGCGCAGTCGCCGAACGCAAAGGAAAGAATAGGGTGTACTTACTGAAAACGTCCAATACTGATAAAATGTAGGAGTATCCGGAAGAAGAGCGTGGAAGGGGTCCAACGAGGTCGATGCTTACAATCTGCCATGGCCGGGAAGCGGTAGGCTGAGAACTCAGCATATGTCCTGCCGGGGCCTTTTGCATAGGTTTAGTCCCGAGGCAGACCTGGCAACGCCGTATATATTTGGCAACGTCGGCTTTCATATTGGGCCAGTAATAATGTTGAGCGATGCGGGAACAAGTTTTAAAAACACCAAGATGTCCACAAGTCGGTGGATCATGGTGCGCCTTGATAATAGCTGACCGCTGCTCGCGAGGGATCACAGTAAGCCAGGCATCTTTCGGTTCAGTTAAGGAGGGGTAAGCGAGCTTTGCACGTTTGTACAGCTTGCCGTTTTCTAGCCACCATAGGGGATACTTAGTGGGATATTTCTCGACCCGCTTAATCATTCCTAAATACCATCGGTCGCGAGGTGTAGAGGAAGTATCTGTCACCACATCGGTAACGGCATCAACGACAGGCACAGAACGACTCAAGGTATCCGGAACGATATGATCCTTACCTTTTCGGTGAATAATATCGAAATCGTACTGCTGTAATCTAACAGCCCACCTTGCTATGCGACCAACGGGGTCTTTTATGGAATTTAACCATTTAAGGCTGTAGTGATCCGTTATGACGGTGAAATGTGTACCCTCAAGATATGGACGAAGTTTCTCGATGGCGAAAAGGACGGCCAAACACTCCTTTTCCGTAGTACTGTACTTTCGTTCGTTTTTGGTTAGTGACCGACTCAAGTAACAAATGACGTGTTCCTGACCATTAAGAACCTGTGATAGAACAGCGCCTAAGCCAAAATCTGAAGCATCACACTGTACTGTAAACGGCTGGTCAAAATCAGGACAGGAAAGAACAGGAGCCTTAACAAGATGCTCTTTAATTAACTGAAAGGCAGCCTCACACTCATTATCCCAAAGAAACTTAATGTTTTTTCTAGTTAGTGCTGTCAGGGGTGCTACAAGAGAGGAAAAATTGGGTACGAATCGTCGATACCAGGATGCTAACCCGATAACTCTTCTAACATCAGTCACGTTCTTAGGTGTTGGAATACGAAGAATGGCTTCAATCTTTTCAGGATCCACCAATAACCCTGAAGAATTGATTACATAGCCGAGGTATTTCAACTCAGGTTTGCAAAAATTACATTTATCTCTATTAAGGGTTAGTCCGCTTGTGTTATTCTCTTAATAACTTCACGAAAGTACTCGTATATGGTCATCAAAAGTTGGGTACAGATAATAACGTCGTCCAAATAAACAAATACATACTGTTCCAGATCAACGCCAACAACACGATCTATAAGTCTCTGCCATACGGCTGGTGCATTAGTAAGCCCAAAGGGCATACGTTTAAACTGATAAAGCCCTCGAAAGGGTACAGTAAAGGCTGTTAGAGGCCTAGATTCTTCGGCTATGGGTATTTGCCAATAGGCGGACTTAATATCCAGGGTGCTTAGAAAGCGCGCGTCACGAAGTTTATCGAGAGTGGCGGACACGTAGGGAATAGGATAGGCGTCTGGTATCGTGACTTTATTAAGCGCACGATAATCTACGCAAAAGCGCCAGCCTCCGCCCTTCTTTTTAATCATTACTATAGGGGATGACCACGGAGACTCAGAAGGTTCGACTATTCCAGCAGCAAGCATCATTTCCAGCTCTGAGTTAACTTCTTTCTGAAGTGCACGCGATAGTGGATAGTAGCGTTGTTTTATTGGAGCAGAGTCGGTCTTGATAACAAGTTCCACAAGCTTCGTACATCCAAGGTCACTACCCATAGAAGAAAAAGTCTCCTCAACCAATCCATCAAGCGTTTTCTTCTGTTCCGGTGAAAGCGAATCTGCCGGTTGAATTGCAGAAACCTGCGGCACCGAACTTGAAGCGCCTCTAAAAGACCATTCACCAGCGTGTAAATCTGGTATAATTCCCATCCGACTCCAAAAGTCTACTCCCAATATAAGGGTATGTGAAAGTGAGGGAACTACTAAGACTTCCAATAAAATGACACGATCCCGGAGCTGAATAGGTAACTGCACTACACCCAGAATCTGACAAGACTGGCCATTAGCCACTGTGCAATCGGAAGTCTGGCAAGGGAGCAGTTGACATAGTGGTCTTAAAAGATTCCATCCGGAAGAACCAATTATGGTCCGGGAAGCTCCACTATCCAAGAGTCCAAGAACTGACTTTCCATAAATTTTAACATCTAAATAGGGACGTTGATCACCTTTGGCATGAGCTAAAACGTAATCCAAGATAGCACTTTGGGAATTTTTGGCCATGGGATCATTTGCAATCGGGCAAGGCAACTGGCCTATCTCCTTGCCGAAGGCAAGTTTTTTGAACACGTGGTGCAATCTCGGCTAGTGACGTCCTTTTGCCGCAACGATAACAAAACTTATTACGTGGCTTATTACACTGACGAAACCTGTGTCCGTCCTCATTGCAATTCCAGCAGTTAGTTTGGCTAACGAGGCCCACAGCATCTACTGCTTGATTAATAGGGTCATCTTGTCTGGACACCGAAGGTAATGGGGCAGCAAGGTCATGAGCATGAAAATTTGGTACTCCCACTGGGGAAGCATGATAGGTTGGCTTATGGTACGCTAACTCTGGTTCTAGGAGTTGTCTTTTAATTCGTAGATGGGGGTACAAAATGTTGAAGTCGAGATTCCGTTTCCTCGATGGCTCGACTAAGTCGAATTAACTCCTGAAGTGATGAGACCTGGTGAAGAGCCAAGCGACTTTGAATATAAGGTAACAGGTTTCTACGCACCAGTTGAAGTTTCGTAGACTCAGAGGGTATTTCGGGTAATTTACGAAATAGGTTCTGCATAGCCACCACAAAGCTTAACACCCGTTCCTGAGAACCCTGTGTCCTTTTCCTTATTTCTTCCCAAAGACTAACTTCATAATCATATGGCTGAAATGCTTCACGCAACTGGTATACTAGATCATTCCAGTCCGTGAAATAGCCAGTACGGTACCACAAAAGTGCATCTCCGCAGAACAATTCGGGCGCTGAACGAAGTAACTGTTCTTTGGATACTCCTCTGGATCGTCTCAACTCCTCAATCCGTTCCAGAAAATTTGTCACACTAGTACGGCCATCGTACTTTAAATTCCAACGACTGATGTCGTAGTAATGAGGACCGGCTCGTAAGTAGCAGAAGTGTTCCGATTAGGTCCACGAAGAGGAGAAAATTGAAAATTATCAAGACGGTCTGCAAAATCCACCAGTGGAATAGGATGGGAGAGAGTTTCATTCGGCCGGGTAGAGTTAACATTTCCCATGCAAGAACTTGCCTGTACATGATTATTAAATCTCACATGAGAAAGGCGTGCCTCCAAGTTTGGAATGGGCTCTGAATCCCAAACTCCATGAGAAGTAGTTGGTCCTTGCAATGGGTCGCGACTTACTTCTACTGCAGGGCCAGTTCGCAGACTACGATTCTCAAGGTCTGACTGTCGAGGTAGATTTGACCGCAATGGCTCACTAGTAGATGGTCGAGAGTAGTAGATGGATTGTAGTGCGTCATTAATATGAGAACTGGGAGCGGTAACTGCAAGAGATGACGACTGGAACAACGATTGATTCTCAGAAGGATTAAATCCTTCGTTAGATAAATGAGGCAATGCATTCAGCCTCTGGTCTAGCAAATCTGATGTTGCTAAGTATCGATGAGGAGGCAGATCCGCTGCAGATCTTATTGGCTCTGACTGGTTGGCAAAATGCGGAGGGGACTGTCCAGTTTCGGAAGTAAATAGCACTTGAGGAGCGCTTATGTTTTGTCTTACCGCTGGTAAGCCATGACCCCTTTGATAAGAAACACCATTTGCGTTTACGCATTTATCATCACTCAGGTCCACCAGATCATAAGAAACAGGTGTACGTTCCACACGAGCTCCAGTATTTTGAGGAGGCAACATCGCTTCTCGCTGAACTGACCCGAAGTTTGTGCCTGTAGCTGTAGTCGTTTGACTAGGGAAAGCTGAATTTTTATGACACGACGCAGTAAGTTCTTGAAATAATTTAGCACAGCGTTTTATAAGATCTCGTTTAAGTGCTTGATCGGCGTCGGAGGATACAGAAATTCTTTGCACCCTACCAGATGCGTGAATTAAAAGAGTATTTAATTTTTTGAATTCATTTTCCCGATTGGCAGCATCAATGTTGTGAAGGTCCCGCTCTATCGTATAGAGTTTAGCTCTACATAAACAAAGCTCACTCTCGGCGTCATATCCTGTTGTAGATGGAGGATCCATTCCAGATTCCCGTTCAATTCGCAAGGCGTCACGTAAATCAGACCGCTTCTGTGCGAATGTACCAGTTAGAGGTAGGCCACGAATAATAAGCTCGTATTTAAGCTCTTCGTTACCCAAATAGTTAACGTCCATTTTAAAAAAATTTAAATGTAAATGTACACAAAATTGGAAGTAAATATAAATATTATAAAGTAAATACTATGGTTATTTTATTGTTTCTATACGTAAAATGTAGCAGTAAGTAAATATTTAATTAAAAAAAATGTCCGTGTCCCAAGGACTCAAAACCCGCCCCCTCCTAAAAAAGAGGACAAAAAATAAAAAAAAATACAAACTTCAAAAATACCAAAGAAACTAGCACGCACCAAAGTTCGGCCTATAAAAGACCACAGAATTTGTATTTATTTTTTTCTTTTGCTTATGCACACAAGCGCCGTACACAAAAGAAGCAAGGAAAAAAAAGAAAGTCCCTAAAGACGGAATATGTCTGACAAGGGCGCAAAAAAAATATCCCAAAATAAAGATCTTAATCCTAAAAAAAATGTAATACCATTAGGCACAAGCTACCTATGCGTCAAAAAACAACTTTACTTATGATCGGACCCCGTACATATGGATTTATTTATTCAAATATACTAATAAAAATAAAATATACTTATTTTAAATAAAAGCCAAATTATGTGCCTTCAAAAAAATAATAATAAACAGGTCTGTTAGCAAACTTCCAAAAAGTATTAAAATACGTTTAAATTTAATCAAATTATTCAGTGGTTAACCGAACTCGGGCCAAAAAAAGGTCTAAGTGTAGTCAAGCACATCAATCGCAAAAAAAAAATTATTTAAATAAAAAGGTTGTTTATAACCAAAAAGTGTAGTGGCTGTACAAAACAAAACAAATTTAACGTACTGATCAGTATGATCAACTAAATCATAACCTTAATTAGGTATCATCTACAAGAAAAAAAATTGAATTAGTGTTGTATCAAACAACAAAAAAAATAATGGTTAAGAAAAAAAATACTTTGTTTTCCAACACTGACAATAGTCTTAGGCACTTAAAGAATAAAAATTAAAATTAAAAAAGAGAAAAAAAAACAAAGACCGTATGTGCTAATTAACCACGTTTGGGCGCCAAATTTATTACGCAACCCCAGTTGGCGGTTGCCGTAATAAAAGGTCGAGGTGGATTAGGTGGCTTATTTGTCCTAATGAATCGCTTTTCCTACAGGGCAATACCCAGGCTAGCTAGCCAGAGCTGTTGGGGGGGTTAGAGCGCCACCTGTTTTTGGCCCTCAGGTTAGGAAAAGCGATTGTTCTTACACGAAAACAGGAAATCTCAAAAAAACTAAAAATAAAACACCGATACTTCTATTAATCGTAGCACCATACGAGTCTTTATTCACATTGTTAAGAAAATAGATTATTAACAACAAAAAAAATACACATGCTGGCCTCAAGCCAACGACCCAAGACTATCGCCCATGTAGTCGGAGCCCTATGCCCAGCTCTACTTGGTTACTAACAGCTGATCTGTCAGTCGCACAGTCGCTTTAACCCGATTTTTCTATTTCTTAAAACTAAGTTAAATATGATTCAGATTTAATATTTATACTACTCAGAAAGGGTAACACATAAATTAATAATTAAATTAAGTTAAGAAGAGTAATGGTGCTTATAGTTGGTATAAATAACAGTTATTGTAGTGTACCTCGTGTATACGTATACCCTCGGCGAACAGAGGTTATTAGTGATAAAATATAAGTGTTCTAAAACTATACGCACAAGTAAAAACTAGAATAGCCCTAGAAACTATATCAGCTGTCCGAAAAGTAATTAGCAAGAAGTACCTGTGGAGTTGTTCAATCAAACCTGACTCGACGGGGTGACTCAGCACATCTGACAGGAATGGTGGTGATAGACCTGCAGTACCCGTTCTTGTAAGTTAACTGGTCCCAGGAGTAATCCGGCGGAATGGAAAGTACAGCTTTTACAAGTACTGGACCAGAGTGGGCGAGAGTGGCACAGTCTCCGAGAGGTAAGTACCATAGAAGTACAAAGGGAAAAAGTAAAAGAAAAAAAGGCCTAAAAAGAGTATTTATGTTGTACTTTTATATTTTCTTGGATATATTTAAAAGCAATATTAGTAATTAAAAGTTAAATAATTATTATATTTATGGATTTACGTGACTTAAATGGACTTATTTTAGATTTTATTTTAAAAATTAACTGTTTGAAAAGAGACTTTTATAAAAAGTATAATAAAATTAGAAATGTGAACGACTTACCAGAAGATGTTGGGTTGGCCTTTTTTTGTTCTTTTAAAATAACTCGAAAAAGATATGTATGTATTTTTTCCAAAATCAAATCCTCTAAATTAGAGTAGGCACTAGCCTAATTTGGGATAACTATCTTTTTCTTTATAAATCCGTTTAATAAAAACGCTTCAAACCGTGTCAGCACTAAGCCAAGGCACGGTCCAAGTATCAAAGAAAGAATGAAAGAATGCCACGGCCCTTAAAAAAAAGGACCCTTTAAGTTAATTCTATTTTTTTTTTGAATTCTTTATGAGGTACCAAAATGGGTTACTTGGTACAATCAGGTATTAACTTTTAGTACATTTCTGGCCTGTCGTCTGTCATTCACAAATTCTGACAGGTAAACAAATATAATTTTGATAAATTATTAATTTATTTAATAGATTTTTAAAGAAATGAATCCAAGAAAACACAAAGAGGTACAACACTCTTTCGGCTTAATTTATTTAAAAAAAGATCTAGGCTCTTTGATAAAAAGAATATATTTAAAATGGGTTAATCAAAATCATTGTTTTGTTTTGCTTTTAGCCCTGCAAGGTGTATGATTTCAAAAACACAACAAGATTAAAAAAGACTCAGTATGACTTATCGTACTAACATAAAAGAAAAATCACATATGTACAGGATGATCCAACTAGAGTCACACAAAACAAACACAATCAGGCGCCAAGAAGGAACTATAATCAGGTAGGTGCTAACTGATTTACGATTTGTTTTTCACCATAATTTGTATCAATGTATGTTTACATAAAGTAGACAAAGCTTTATAAATATCTTACTAGAGTCTGTCTTTGTTTTAGGTCAAGATGTAAGAAGATAATTTTAAGTTAATTGCTCAATGTATGTATAAGAGTTTGAGAATTAAAGAATGTGAATAAAGTTGACTTTTACCAAAAGAAATACATCTTTATTTTACCCAGGCAAACCAATTACATCACCAGACAGGTAAGCCTTTGATATTTTACCTAGTCGAAGCTGTCTCTACTAGGATGGGGAAAAACTAAACCGTAACATAGGATATAAAAAGTTGGGTTTTTCACTCCACCCTACTGTATAATATGTAAGTAAGCATACTTTTTTATTTTAATAACTTTTAAAAAATAAGCAAAGGCAAATTTAGGATTTTCATGTAAAAGTTTTCCTCTTTATGGCTCTGGTAAAGATGAAGTATCCACTATCGTAAAAATCACTTTATATTCGATATTAATTAAACCAATATTTCTAAAAAATGGTTTTAAAAGATTGGCACGAATGTGTAAAAGGTATAGGCAACACCGAATACAGTACGGCGTCGAGGGGGAACCGTTCAGTCCTCCGTACGTCCTTTTTGGGATGTGGGCAAAAGCAGTATTGTAAGGTTCACTTTTTTAAAATGCGGATACCTATCTCCGTTTCTATGGGAGATACAGCTTATCCAGGTTATTAATTATAAAATTTAAACCATTTAGCTCATTTGACAATAATTATATTTCACATATCATAAATGAGGGGTATAGATTCAAACGCGGCAATCTCCCATACACATAGTTTTGAGAAAACCGCAAAAAACTGTAACACTTATTTGAGTGGTAAAATAATTTTAACTTTCAGCTTATATTATTGATAAAACTGTTGGCTCCAAATACTCAAAAAAACTAAACCTGAAAAATTTAGTAAATGCTCGTAATTAATAAAATAAAATTGGAGATTGCCTGTTTTGTCTCCAACGCCTGGAGATTGCCGGTTTTGATAATAGAGAGTAAGGATTTTACCGCTTTTGAAAATGAAAATATGTCATTTTGCGTTAAATAAAAACATGATATTTTTAAAAGAAATATGGATAATATATTACGGAAAATAAAACAAAGTAACTTAAACTAATAACTCCGGAACTTCTGGAATATATTCACACATCTCTTCATTCTCTGCTGAGTGGTCTGGTTCTTGTGGAATATTTTCGGGTAATTGGAATACATGCTGATAATACTTTAGCTGGTCCATTTCTTTCCAGTTTGGGCCAAAGTGTTTAGTTTAAAGGTTACCAACGTCTCGCAGCTTCAACGCATTAACCTGGGTAGAGTGAGGTAAAATTTTCTCCGGGTTAATCATTTTGATCGATTTGCCTTTTCGTGTTATGCTGACAAAGTTGCCAAGTCATTTCTATAGTGAAGCTCACCTCGAATTATAATATTTCCAGAGCGAGATCGCTTTAAAAAAAACCTTTTGCATTCTTTAAATTTAAAGCCCCACGACCCCACAGGCTTTAGGATCTCTTGCACAGAAGTTTTCCAGTCAAATATGGTACAGTCTGTCTCCACATCAATGACTGTTGCTGATTCTGCAATTAGATTTATATTCTTCTGGTGTTGTTACGACTTCTATTTTGCGCAGCTTCTTCTCAACTTGTCCAAAGACACGGTCTGACGGTAAAAACGAATGGCCAACTACCGGAAAAACTAGCTCAATGAGATCAATATTAGAAGGAGCGTTAGTGGCCAGCCATTTGCACCACATACCATTCATTGTGGAGTTTTTATTCTGACCGCTACATCCGTCAGCCACCAGTCGTACAATTTTCTTCGTATTACCAAAATTGGTATTGTTTAGTTGATAAAAAACAGCAGAAGAAATTTCATTTGAACCTTTACCAAACGTGTTTTCCGCCCAGCAGTAAGAAAATACGTTTTCCTTGGAAAGTGAAGACTTTGAGGACCCTTGAACAATCGAAAAGTTATAAAAATAAAGTTGTCTTGAATAATATGCACTTTGATCAGGAACCTTGGGCAGAACTAATTTTTTTTGGCAATCAAACGAAAGGATTATGTGATCTTCTCTGGTTTCACGGAGTAAACTAAAAAATGCATTTGCACGAAGCTTATGAACTCGCTTCTGGACTATAATTTTATTTTTAAGCTCCATATTTTTTTCGTACTTAATGCGTTCAGAAAACTCTAAGCATTTTGAGCAAACGTCGGTTCTAATGGTTTTAAAGCTCAAGTTGTATTTTGTATTAAATACAGAACGAAAATAGGATCTTTTTACAGCAAACATAGGAAGGGTCTGAGCAGAGTACATTCTGTACAATTTATTAATACTTAGTTCAGATGAAAGGTACATTCGCTGGGTTTCAGACCGACAGTAATGCGATTCAGTACACTTTAGTTGGTTTATGAAGTTTTGCAAACCCCCTTTAGTTTGTCCCGATATTTTGAAGTTTTATGATCGCCACCCTCTTTTCGATAGGAGCTGACCAGTCTCAGAAAAAGTTTTCATAACATAGCTAAGTCTATGTTTTGATATACACAAAACATTCAAAAATGTTTCCTGGCAAACTGGGATCATCTCCTTGGATAAATTACGAATAAAACATTTTACCTGGTACCGCTTCGGAGCATGCTTCTCATTTTTTGGACGACGACGTACAGTGCGGTTGATGTTGCAGTATTTTAAAATAAATGCATCTTGACTAAGTCTGGTTTTTGTTCCAGTAAAACACCTTGTAGAAAATTTTGGATATCAATCATCTTGAGTACAGAGCAGTTATAAGAAGCCGACGTGTGTCCGCAAGTTGGGTATGTTGGGAGACGTTTCCGTGAATATCTAAAAATACAAAGTACATTTGTTGCTACGAAAATGTAAGCAGAACATAAAAAAGGCCTAAAAAAGAGCGTCGACAGTAGTTCAAACTCTTACCTTAAAGATTTTGCAATGTTTTTTTTCCATTTTTCTGGTTGACGTAATCGTTTTCTTGCTTTTGTTGGTGTAACTGGGGGCGCGTTTACTTCCATATTACAATATAATTATTTATTGTTAAGGCGGCTACAGACACACGCTGATGACTGAATTCATGAACGCGCGTGCATTAACTTGCATGCATCGACGCGAATTTGCTTTATGTACAGACGCTCAAACTTTTCTACCTACTTTTAATCGGTGTGCGCGACGAAAGAAGTTGTGA
Source organism: Listronotus oregonensis (assembly GCA_019359885.1). Lineage (NCBI taxonomy): Eukaryota > Metazoa > Arthropoda > Insecta > Coleoptera > Curculionidae > Listronotus > Listronotus oregonensis. The sequence continues at coordinate 9,092 of JAHBCN010008772.1, read as the reverse complement.
TGTCGTCCGATGAAGAGCTTGCTGTTATGGCAGTGGCGTGCGATTACGTTTTAAAAAGTGCCAAAAAGTCGAAAAGCGTCGTCGCCTGTGGTCTAAGGAATGGCTTTTAAAAAAAGGGAGTCATTTTCACATATTAACTTATTGGAAGAATTGAAAGGAGAACCCGATGATTGGCGTAATTATCTACGAATGGATGAGGATACCTATGTAGAATTGTTAGATATGGTTACTCCACTAATAAAACGTCAGGACACAGTTATGAGATCTGCAATAAGTGCACACGAACGGTTAACCGCAATCCTTCGATATTTAGCGACTGGACGAAATTATCACGATTTTCCACGATAATATCTCCGCAAGCGTTGAGCGAAATAATTCCTGAAATATGCTCAGCCATATACCAAGTACTACAGCAAAAATACATGAAGGTAAGAAAAACATAAAATTTATTTTTATTAAATAACGAAAAATATAAGACAATATTCATAACAGTATATTATTAATTATTAAAAAGGATTATAAGAGCCGTAATACGCAGCAGCTGTATTACTATTATTAATTGTTGTTGGTTGGTTGGTTGGTGTAGACTGAGTCCAGATGGGAGCACAGTTTGGTGGCGGAGGGAATAATGTATTACTATTATCAATTGTTGTTGGTTGGAGGTGATTGGGTTCGGACGTAATTCTTGTATGTTCGTTAACTTTTCCTAACTCCGCTTGAAATAGGACATCATTTATTAATTTTTCTGAATATAGTTGTATTTCTCTTGGCAATCGCCGTAATTTAATTGCTATCGATTTTCCTATAAGGTCGAACTCGTCTGCCGGTTTATTTAGTCGTGTACCGACAATCTCTAATATCTGATCTGCTTTATTAATATTTTGGTGGTGTGCTTTGAATTTTTTGGACCTTTTGGGTAAAGGCGGTGATGATCCACTGGATAGTGCTGATGTGGAAGGTCCTGACGTGCTCACCATACTATGTTCTGAATGTGCCTCTATTTCAGTTTGTTCAGATATGGCATCACCTGCCTGAAAATAATGCTCTCATTATACTATATTATATATTTATATATTTTATTAATTAATATATATATTTTTTACAGTTTCATACAACAGAAACAGAATGGAAAAGTATCTCTGAAGGCTTTGAAGAAGTATGCAACTTTCCTAATTGTGTAGGAGCCGTAGATGGCAAGCATGTTCAAATCAAACCACCACCGGGTAGTGGAGCATTTTATTATAATTACGAGGGTTATAACAGTTTGGTTCTCATGGCTATATGTAATGCAAATTATAAATTTATAATGTGAATTTTGGTACCAATGGTCGAATATCGGATGGAGGAGTCATAGTAGCACTCATTTCTACACAAAATTAAAAAATAAAACATTAAAGCTGCCACCTGCAACATGCCCACGAAACAGTAACAGGAAGCTACCATTTGTATTCGTTGGAGATGAAGCTTTTGCTTTACGTAGTGATTTCTTAAAACCCTACAATCAAAACGACCTGAATCATGATCGAAAAATTTATAATTACCGCTTATCAAGGGCACGATGCAAATTGAAAATTCATTTGGCATACTATCAGCAAGATTTCAAGTACTTCAGACAGCTATCGGTCTACAGATAGAATCGATAGACAAGGTCGCAATGGCTTGCTGCGTCCTCCATAATTTCTTAAGACGCAAATGCAGTCAGTCTTACACACCATTGGATTCTTTAGATCAAGAAAATCGTACAGACGGAACGGTGCAAATGGGGCTTAGAGCAAATCCTAAGCAACTAGCAAACCTGCAACGTAGCCATAGCAGAAACTTCAGTAGCGAAGCAAGTCATGTGCGTCAAGAATTTACTCTGATTTGGCAAGAACGAATGATACAATAATAATTAGGCCCGGTTGTACAATCATGGTTTAAGCTGAGGCTTACTTGAACCAGGCTCTAAAATGAACTTGGCTCAAAAAACACCTGCGTTGTTCATTCATTATTTAAACCCAGCTCTACAAAACTAAGATCAGCTGAAAAATATTAGGTTGGTATTGCTAGCGCATGCGTATAACCTATTTATCTATCAAAATTTCCAACTAACCTAAGTTTTGGGACACACGTTTTGGCTGATAATTTTCTTTTTTGTTTATTTTTTTTTGTTTGTATTTAATTTTAAACACAGGCTTTTCAAGGTAAGTTAAAATATAGATAACCACTTTTTACGGATTAATTTATTTACCCCGTATTCTTTGTACCATACAAAATTGTTGTATTTTAGAACATGGATTTTGTCATCATCCGAAAGAGACAAAGAGCATCAAATTTTAATTCAAAAAAAGAAGCAATTCTTTCTTAGCATCATTATAAATACAAGAGTATTATTGAAAACAAAAAAACAGACAACAATAACAAGCAAAAAGTGCAATATTGGAAAAAAATTGAAGTGGAATTTAATAATCAAAGTGGTGAGGTATTTAGAGATTGGAACACATTAAAGAAAAAGTATGATAACATTAAGAAAAGAACTAAAAAAAAAATGGCAGATGCAAAATGTTCGGCTATGACTACAGGGGGAGGCCCACCCAAAAACGCTCCAGAAGTTACTGATATTGACATGCAAATAACAGAAATTTTGGGCAGTAGGGTTCACGGATTACAATCGGAGTTTGGAGGTGATGCATCAACTTCAAATACAGGTTAGTCTAACCTGTTTATAGTTTGAGAATTTAATTTTATAGTAGATATAAGTAGGATAATGAAAACAGTTTAACAAGAACATTATCATTAAAGTAGCACATTTTGCTTAGGTTTATGTAAACCTATCTTAAATTTTTTCAGAAATAATAACAATTCTGAATGAATGTGAGGATAATAATGAAATATCGGAGTTTTCATTAGGGACACCAGATAATGTTTACATGGAGACAGACTATTCTAATCAAGGTAAGGTACTATAATTAGTAATATACTTGTAGAAAAAAAAATATCTTTATGAATGAGTTTATGTCTGAATAAAAAATCACATGTTTTATTTGGTAACTTTTTATGGCTTGGTTGAAGATTTATATCTCGCTACACTTGTCCTTCGACCCTAAAATCTCTCCATAAAAAGTGTAACTTTTCTCCTTAGGCATTTTAGAAAAAAAGCATTCTACAAAGTTTTTTGATCTTCACATTAAAGATTTATACTTATTTTCTACTTAAAAGTCAAAACTGAATTCGAAAAAGTCATTAGTGTAAGAAGCTTTTCTTTTTTTTATGGTCTTCATTGAAATGGTCAATAATTTACAATTCATTTATAGAAATTTTTGTTTTTAATAATTTTTTACTATATTTTAGAAGATTTCAAGAATGTACCTGAAACAGAAAGTTCTTTTAATACAGTTCCGATGATTAAGGTGACAGGAAATGATTTTAAAACAGACTGGTCCAAAGCAACACCCCAGGGCTTGAAAACTCCAAAATCCAAGGTTCTTATTCCTGGTAGGTACCTGTCTCGTGTATTTTATGCATATTTTTATTTATTATGTATTTTGACTTAAATTCAATTCAGATTAAAAATTGCAATAGCAGCAAAAATTATGTTACTTATTCTATTTATTATACCTACGGCCACTATTAATCAGGGAAGTAACAGCTGAGTTTTTTTAGGTGATTCGAGTAATAAAAGGCAAAGAAAAGAGTATGATGTACTTTGCAGTAAAGTAAGCCACTGGGCAGAAGCCAAATCGAGTTTGGAAGCTGTTAAATTAAAACATTCAGAAGAAGAACATGAACTAAAACTGAAATTAATGAAGAATAAATTTGAAGCCGAAATAGAGTTAATGAGGAAGGAGACAGAAGCCAGGATCGAGAGGTCCAATAAAGAAATCGAAGTAACTCTAGAGGGCATTAGGGAGCAAAACAAATTAAAAAAGGAGATTTTGTTATTAGAAAAGCATTTTTTATTGTTAAAACAATCTCAGAATTCTAGTAATTTGTAATTATTTATTTATTGGATAAGATTATTAGTATAACTTGTGACATTTTGTTTGTATTTTTGTGTTATATACATGGATTTGTTTGTTTTTTTATTTTTATAATATAACTATTTTTTATTACAGCTTTGTTAACAAGAAATAATTCTTAAACAATAAAGCATATTTTGATTGATTGATTGATTAAGCAAAATACTTAAATTTTCACTGGTAATACCACTAGTGCTAAATTTATTTCCGGAAAGTTTTTCCAGGCCACGAATATTTTGAAAATGATCCCAAGCCGCAGGCAAGGGTGAATTTTCTTAAAATATTCGTGGGCGAGAAAAAATTTCCCGGTATAATTTAAGCACGTGTGGTATTCGGTAAGAAAATTTCACACCAACTTTGTTTTAATATCATTCTTTTTTCTATTTTCTAAGTAATTATTATTTTGTTATGGGAATACATATGTAAAATAAATGTTTTTTTTACAATAACTGAGCGTTTTATTTATTACGTAACTTTCTATTCGAAGGGAATCATAAAAAGTAAAAGACATTTTCCATTGAAATTTATATTAGAAACGACTGAAATAATCATTGATTAAATGGTGCCTTACAATATTATTAAAATTATTTAAATTATTCATTATAACCTCATTGTTTACATTGTTAACAAAGTTTATAGCAGCTTCTTCTTCTTCATTATTAGGTGGTATTGGTTCCTTAAAAAGCTTGCAAATGTTTTCTAAAACTGCTGTGGCAATCACAACTGCTTCAACTTTCTCTATTGATAATCTTATGCCAAAAGCTAATATTGGAAATCTCCTTTTCCACTGACCAAATGTCCTCTCTATGCAATTCCTGGTTCTTATTTGTGACTCATTAAAAAGTTGTTCAGGCCTTGTTTGTGGATTTCCAAGAGGTGTAATCATGTACTTTTTTATTCCATAACCACTATCTCCAACAAGAACAAAATTTTGAAATTCATTATTTTCAAATTTTGCCCTAATATTTGAACTACAAAATATATGAGAATCATGGCTAGAACCTGGCCAACGGCATATTACATCCTGGAACTTGCAATCAGCATCACATATTGCCTGTACATTAAACGAAAAAAATCCTTTTCTGTTTCTATAAATTTCAGCATTATCACCACCTGGAGATAATATTTTAACATGTGTGCCATCTATTGCCCCAATACATTTAGGAAATCTGGCTATATTATAAAATTTTTGTGAAACATTTTTGCATTCTACCTCCGTAACTGGCATTTTTACGAATTCCCTATACATTTGAGCAATAGCTCGGGAAACTTTCCAAACTATTCGACTTGCAGTCCCTTTATCCAAACCAATAAAGTCTCCAACAGTTTGCAAGAAATTACCAGTAGCGAAATACCTTAGTGTAACCAATAACATTTGCTCTGGTGTTACAGCATGGTTTCTGAAATATAAAAGAAAAAAAAAGTAATTACCTTAAGCTTTTTAACTACTTTTTAAAGTACTATTAAAATAATTTTAAAATGTACCTAGGTACCTTGAAACTTTGTACTATCTGTTATTTAATGGACAAAAGTTTAAAAAACAAGCAAGTACCTACCGTTCAGTTGGTGACATTATTTGGTCTCTAATTCTTTCCAATACAAATCTTGCTACTTCTTTAGATAATCTAAATCTTTGAATAAATTCATTGTCTGTCAAAATAACAAAATAATTCTTTCTTTGTCGAAAATTACGATGTTGTCTTCTTACATTTCCTAACATTTCCACCATTTCAACAAAGTCTTCGTCATCTGTTAATTGTTCCATGTTAAAGTCCTGCTTCAGCCATCAAGAATAACACAATAATAAAAAATAAAAAATGTCCAAATTGTGAGGTTATAAATTACTAAAACCGAGTTTAAGCTTGGAAAAAGGGCAGCTCACGTGAACTGACAGATTTTGGCAATTTAGAACCGGGTTCACACTAAGCCGCTACTGAACAACCGATAATTTTATTTGAACCTGGTTTAGTCTTGAACTGCCTCTGAACCTCGATTGTACAACCGGGCCTTAATGGTGCAGTCATAGCAATCAAAATGTTTGCTTTTTTCGTCAGTTTAACAAGTAGTTTTCTAAATTATTATCACTTAAATATTAAAGTTAGCTGCTACAATTTGGAAGATTGTACACCACCTACTTTGTACATATCAGTAAAATAAAGCTTAAAAATATACTTTATTTCTTGACCTACCTCTCTCTCATTCTCCTCTTCATCTATTTGCGTCTCTTCTACGTCATCATGCACTTCTTCTTCACTTTCAGTATTTGAAACAGACTGTCTTGGTATCTCTTGATCTTTAAGAAATAACAGCAATTCGTAATACCACAGGGATGGCACATATACATCTTCCAACGCAGATCCACTTCTTTTCGAGTTTTGTACTTTCTTATATTCTCTTCGGAAACCACCGCGCAGAGTATTAATTTTTGTTATGACTGGTTGTTTTGTAGCATTAGGTTGAATACTTTGTAACTTTTCCATTAACAATGTGTATGCTGTATTTTTTTTATTTTTATCTAGACATTCTTTTGCTTTCGTTTGCCAGAGACAAGGATGTGCCCTGTACAATTCAATGAATTCTCTGGTGAAGTCTCGAGTCACTGTTCTGATGTCAGACATCTCTACAATCAATAAAAATTACTTACTCGAAGATAATTCGTACTTTCTTGATCAACGGCACTGACCTCTGGTTGTCTGCGGAATTCGCACGTTCTTTTGCCTCTACACGTTGAGACTTGCATGCGCATCTCTGCACGTGCGTTTAAAATTTCTGTCGAGAACTGAAATTTGTCCGCCACGCCAATTGTGAACGCACGTTCATTAACGCTGCCGATATCTGCATACACACTGACGTTATTGAGTGCGCGTTTATGAACGCGCGTTCATAAATTAAGTCATAAGCGTGTGTCTGTAGCCGCCTTTAAGTTTCAAACAAAGTTTTTAAAATAAAAGCAAAGCAAGACCACGAAAATAAATAGAACTATCCCGCTTGGAACTTGAACAGGACAAAAAATAATTCCGCGTAGGTGACTCCACATTAAACACGTGACAATGTCGCGATGACGTTATTGGCCGAAGCGGAGTTTGCCGTGTTTGATAGTAAGCAGGCAGTGGAGATTGCCGTCTTTGATCACAACAGCTATTTTAAAAGTATAATTTAACAAGGATAATGCCGTGTTTGGTCTTTACTGTTAACTTTACCTGAAATATCGTAAAATTCTAAACAATATGGTTCTATAAAGTCAAAACATGAAAAAATGGAGATTGCCGTATTTGATTCTATACCCCTCAAATATCCTAGCCAGAACAAACACTCAAAAACTCTATAGGAAGCACATGCCAAGAAAGCCACGGTCATCCGCCTAACTTCACAGGGGCCGCGTCCTAATTCCACGTGCTTCGCGAAAATATTCTAATGCAACAGAAAATACAAGCTTTGAAAACGTACCTAGCAAAGTAGGAAAATCCTTAATTCTGGAAAAACCACTAGAGATATTTTAAATCTGTTTTCACCAGATAATAGCGCCCGTGAATGCGCATCTTTTAAGACATAATTCAGCCTTTTAAGTTTATAAATAAAGTTAATATTCACAGAGTACACGCGTAAAAATGGTCCAAAATAAACCTCAGTCTCGGGAAAACCGCTGGGAAATTTTTATCTTTAATGGGATTTTCTCGGGATAGGTTTCATATGATAGGGATTTACCATACGCGTATTTTGAGATATAGTAATCTATGATAACTTAATTGGTTCGCGAATAAATTAGATTTTTCATGCCGCGTACTCGTAATTTTAGGCAAGTGTAACATGCGATTATCGGCCTTAACGAGTATTCTTCTGTATAATTTTTGTAACGGTTTTTAGGGGTAAAAATGCTTATCCGTGATTGGTCAGAACGTGTTTTTGTATGGTTAGGGGGAACTACTTAAGCGAAAGAGATTCAACGAGAGGTTAAGTCAGCAATTTTAAGAAAATCGTACTTGAAAAAAATTTTCGCTGTTGAACTTCGAGACTTCTAGAACTTTGTGTCAGTAGCAACAAATTAATCTCTCGGCCCCCTATCAATTCGTAGATAAGTTTCAGGCTGATCGGATGCGCCCCAATCGCCTATAAAACGGGGATTGGTCTTGTGAGATTGCCCTTCTAAATCAAAGCCAGACCGGTATCTATTCTGATGTTCTTTCTCTGAAGAACTTATGAAATATATCGCTACGCGTTCTTATATATTCGGGAGTTAAAGAGGTACAGAAAGTTCGCGGGATACGTGTTCTGCCTACGACCATATCCAGAGGAGTTGGGATAGTGCTCTATCATTCCTCAGGTAAAAAGCTTTCTTCTTGAAACCGATAAAGTTATCCGAGCCCCTGTGAAATCCAGCTGCTCCACGCTTTGGTGGCCAGTCCGGGAAACTAGCTTGGGATAGATTTTCTGAAACTTATACTTAAATCGCTTAGCCAAAGATAATTTCTTAAAACTTACCAGAAGAAAAACTTAACTTGAATTACCAGTCTTAATGCACCAGATTTTTTATATGATTTAATTTTAAACATAGGAAAATTTAATTTATTTTCTGCTTCTAGAAAGCAAAACTTAAAAATAATTCCTGGTTGGAGTCCAGAATTGTTTAGTTTTAATCTTTAAACTTAAGGAAAACTCCGTTCCATTGTAAATAAATAATTTATGACTATTAAATTGTAAGTATTTAATAAGAGGTATTATCTGTGATAGAAAAATATTTGTATATAAATTTGTCAAATTTTACGCTAAGTCCAGAGTTGACACTTAGTAAAATTTTATAGTAATCTGTATTAAATTAGTCCAAAAAATACGCTAAGTCCCGAGTTGACACTTAGAATAATTTTTAAAATAAATTGTCAGTGATAGAATCCTGACGCCAAGCTTTACATAAAAATAATCAGCTAAAAAACAGCAAAGACTTTTATGTATATTGTTTGATTTTAAAACTTAGACTAATTTTGTACTTTCGAAACTTAGAAAAAATAATCATTAGTGTTAAGTACTATTGATTGTAACTTAGCAAATTGAAAGCGAACTCTATAGTCTTGTAAATATTTTTTAAGCTTTCAATTTTAA
>JAHBCN010008771.1:0-37326 GCA_019359885.1 Listronotus oregonensis | reverse complement strand
TAAATTTTCAAAATCAATATCTTTTAAACAAAATGGTCAAAAATTCAGTTTTTTTATTTTCAATACTTAGATATATATTGCATAATTTTTTAAAAAAATACATAAGAATCGTTTTTCTAGATATTTCAAAATGGCTTTCATACATGACAATCCGACAATGTTAATTTTTTACAATTTGATTGTTAACATCTGTTAAGAAAAAAAAAAATTCGTTTTTTTTTCAAATGAAAAATTTTTATTAACCCTCTATTTCTTTTCCCTAATTTTTAAAAAAAGCCACTTTCGAGTGAACTACCTTTTTTTTTAGGGGAAATTAAATTTAAATTTGTAAACAGCCTTACTCATAAGGGGTTTTTCCCTTTAAATTTCTACAACACCCCATGGGGCATAGGACGATGTAGAAAAAAAACTACCCTACTAATTATTAGATTTGTACCTTCAGGTCCATCTTTCGACCCCTTTAAAAATTTTTACGATACATCCATTTTGTGTTAAATTATCCTGCTCTAAAGATTTTTAAAAGTAAGAAATATTTCCAATAATCAGATGTTGAGTTTCTTTCTGTTGGTTGCTACTTCTTCTTCTTTAATCTCCGGGGTTTCCCAAATTTTGGTAAATCATTCGAAGACCACTGCCTGATCTGGCTCCTTTAAGTCCAATTTTATTTTTTTTCAATTCTGGCGGTTCAAAATATCAGTTTCACTTTTTGTCGCTGCTTTTCTTTTTAGTCCTGGGAGAAAAATTTTTTAAATTGTTTAATTCACGAGTAACTTTTGACAGCGGGATAAATTTTGATTTTGACCTGCCAGTATGTTTGTATACTCAGAGAAAAATTTTCCCACCAGCTTCATATTCTAAACCTTATTATTGAATAGGAAGAAATTAATACATATCGAATAATGTAAGTTTTGGGCCTGAATATTTTTTCTATTCCTCTAATTGTTTTTGCCTAGTTTTTAATTCCTTATCAAATTCCTCTTGTATTATGTTCTGGGTTTCTCATCAGTCAATTTAATATCAAAAATAAAATTATCTAATATATTATTAGTACATAGCTAGAATTTTAAGACTAAATAGTTATTTTTGAACCAAGGAAATAGACTTTTTCGCCAGTGCTGAAAGTTTTTGCCCAGGGTGTGCGAAAGGGGAAATCGGGTTGAGGCGTAAAAGTATTTGCCAGAGTACAAACAATATTTTTTGTACGACTAAAATAATTAATAACTAAAAATTTTTTTTGTGTTTTCTTTTTTTTTTATTTTTGTTAACACTGGTATATTGGATCATTTTTGCTGATGTTTTCTGTCAAGCATTCAACTAATTAAACAACTTTAAGTTCAAAAAAAATAATTATACATGTAGTGACAACAAAGTTGTTAAAAGTGGTTTTAACTTCCCAATTATGAGCTGAACAATCCAGAAATATAAGAGCTGCAGGAAGTCGCCTCGCTTTGGCATAAAAAGGGGACTTCAGGGGATGGTGCAATTACGAATGGTTCCTTCCATAACAGAAAGTGGGTTTCTGGGGTACTTGTCGGAGAAGAAAAAACAAAACATGATAAGTTATCAAAATTTGATGTACGGATAACCGTTGGACGTAGAATGCTTCCAGGAAAAAAATGTATAAATATAAAGGGTCCATTAAAAAATTTAAAAAAACCCCAAAATTTTACATTTAATGATATCTCAAATTTCATTTTCCATCTTAATGGTCTAAGTGAGAGCCAAAAAAATTATCGTCATCAGTAATATGGAGTTTCTCCCTAAAACATTTCATTTAGTATTGTTAATTATTTTCCCGCGCAGGCTGACAACCTATTGGATACAGGGAGCAATAGGTGAAAGTGCAACTTTTTGGGAAAAAAATCGTCATCGACAATATGTCAGCCATTTTGTCACTTAAAGTTGAACCCCTAAGGTGTCAAAAAAAAACCCCGACAGGGGGATAAGGATAAAAACAGGGTAAAATTACCGGGAGCGTTTATTTATACAGGGTGTTTTTTAAATAAATTCTTTTTAAAGGGGCAATTTTTGAGTCCTTTTTACAGAAGAAAATTAGGGCTATGTCCAAACGTCTAAGTTTTGAGATACAGAAATAAATAATTTTTATTAATATCATTTTAGATATTTTAAAAAAATTTTGGGTAAAACTTTGCAGAGGCATTTTTAGTGTACTACATTTTTAAATTTCCACCATTTTTAGGTAGGTTTAAAGAAAAAATATTTTTGAAATCACCACCATTTATAAAGTGGATCATTTAAATTTTTTTAATCCATGCACGGTTTCACCTAAAAATTAAATTAGATATTTCCGCATGGTGATTTTTTTAACGATATTGTTATGATCATGCAGAGAAATTTTCAAAAATATGTTTTTTTTTAAGAGAAATCAGTGATGAATCATCAATATCTGCCAAAATAGGCAGATAAAATTTCCCCGTACGAACGCCATGGTGAAAATAAAATATGGTACATAAAAAATCTTAATCAAGTGTGTATGCAAATTTTATTAAAATATCTAAAAGTATTAATAAATGATTTATTTTTGAAAATTTACCACCATGTATCTCAAAACTTGGGACGTTTTTCTACGTTCATATAAAGTTTTCTTTTTAAAAATGGAAAAATTGCCCCTTTAAAATTGACTTTTCTTAAAAAAACACCCTGTATAAAGTAAGTGCTCGATAATTTGACCCGTTTTCCCTGCCCCTCGGTATCCACCTGTCAGCCCTTTTGGTTAGCACCTTAGGGGTTCAGTCGCTGACATCGATGGCGATTTTTCCCAAAATTTCACTTCACTCCTTATTACCTCAATAGGTTGTCTACTAAATGGTGGATCTTCTCTTTAGCTCTGTCTATAAAAATGCAAAAAAAGGGGGAATACACGGTATAGTAAAACAATAAACGCAAGGTAGTTAAATGTTTGTTTTAGAAAAAGTTCATATTTTGAGCAAACCCACTCTGACGCGACATATTTAGGTTTGCAATTATAAACAAATATATTAAATTTTAACGCATATCGGACCTCCGCAAAAACATTGTCATTTCAGAAATTAACATTTTCAGGAAAATAAGAATAAGAAAACCCAGGTATTTGAATTAAACCTATAATATTTTTTTTTTAAATTTTTAAAAATATATAACAGTGTACATTTTTAGGACGATTTTTAAAATAAATTTAAATGTGTTAAGAATTTAAATGTTGTAATTTTTAAAATGATTTGCAATTAATTGGTTTTAATTTTTTCTCGGAGTCAAAACAAGATAGGAAAAAATATCAGGAGACAAAAGTTGTAAAGTTTATTGCTCAATATAAAAAAAAAAAAAATAAAACAAAAAGTCAGTGTTAATTTTTTTCACAATTATTTTCGATAAGGTGTCTCCTGAGATAGGCCTAAATTAGGTCCTTATTAATAGAAATAACTAGAGGTTAAAGTAACGAAAAAAAACCCTTTTCCCGTATGTATTCGTTACTATAACAATTAATTCGTTACTATCGTCGTTGTTACTCGTTACTTTGATTCCCCATAACATGCTATGTTATGTTAGAGTAACGAATCGAGTCATTGCGTACGCAGTGACGTACACGTAATTTACGTCGTGTCGTCGCAACATTCATTTGTAGAGAACATACTTATACATTACATACCAAGCTGCGTAAAAGGGGCATTTTTTCACTTGTTTTGTATTTTTAACCAAAATTGTGTTTAAGTTCTTCTAAATTTAGTTTGATTTAATAGGTAAAGTGTAGAACTACAAGTGAAATGTTAGGAATCTACTAAATTTCAATAAAAATGAACATGCGGGTAACGAAAAAGCATTCCTGCGTAACGTTTGTTACTGGTACTAGATGCGCACCCGTTACTCAGTACCAATCATACGGTTTGCTACAGCTATAGAAATAACAACAAATTTTAAAAAATTGGGTCCATATTTATGACTTTTATTTATATTTTTTTATGAGAAATCATCTTATGAAATTTGTAAAATATTGTTATAGTATACCTGAAAAAAAAATTAAACTTGAAACTGTATTAAATAACCACAAAATGCGAATAGAATACTGTTTTTGGTTTGTTGATCTGTATCTAAATTGTAAATAGCATTATTTTTATTTATGGTTTGTTGTCATTATTTTTGTTAATCTTCGGGGGAAATTAATATTAGTATCATCAGTAATATGAGTTAAGATAGAACCTCTGTACTATTTTTCCCGGTAAAATACTGTGCCTATTAACTCTACTAAAAAGCACAAATGTGGCTAAGCTAGGGTTTACTGATTGAATATTATCTAGTAAAGTATTGTTGACAGATTTGTCATAAACGAGCCATAAAAATAGGGATTGTAAAATTCTAATAAATGTTTCTTCTTGTTTTCTTTAATTATTGGCTTTTCCATTTTTGGCTGTGCTAATTGTGGTCTATGTCTAAAAAAGGGTTTTTTATTCTTTGAATAATCATTTAAATTAGTTTTTATAAAATAAAGCTGTAAAATTCCTTTGTTAATTCTCAAGTCCTTAACAGACAATAAATTTAAATATTATACTGCTGAGAAATTACTCATACTTATTATTGTAAAGTCACATTTTTTTTGGCCACTGATACAGATATAAATACACCAAAAAAAAAATTTAAAAAAAAAAATATTAAGTATGTGTGTGTATAAATTTGACATCAGAAAAAAATTTAAATACTGTAGCTTGGGTATAGTATTATAAGTTTTTTTAAAAAGTAATTAAATTAAGCCCTTAAAAAATTTTAAAAATATTCCACAATTTGTTTTTTTTCCCCAATATTTTACTAACAGGTGTTTTTCAAAAAAAAAAGTCCAATTTTGTACCCAGTAGCATATACAGTGAGGTCTCGATAAAACGGATTGCGATAACCCGGATTCCTCGGTTATCCGAATCAAAAATTTTCCAATTATGTATTTTTGAATCCGGTTTTTTATATGATTTGGTTATCCGGATCGCGAACGATCTTTTTAGCGGCTGTGATTGGATATTTTGCTCGTATGATTGTAGAAAAGAACGCTTTATTCAGCTTATTACTTGTTATTAGTCAGCTGACCATTACGTGTGTAGGACAGTGTAGGGATGGCTCCAAAACGGAAACACGTGGCTTTAACCAGCAGAAATATGATATAGTTCAAAAGTTAAAGAAAGGATATATGGCAAAAGTTTCTATGGAATATAACGTTGGAAATCGACAATATCAGACATCAAGAAGCATTCTGATAAGATAGAAGAGTAAGTTTTTATTGTTTTCTGAGAGATAAAGTTGTGTGACAGATAAAATGTGGACGCATGACATTTATTTTAAAGTTTTGACTTGCATGGACGAGTTTTCTGATAAAAGATAAATTGCATGCATGTTTATATGTGGGGTTTTCAAGTTGTTTTTATTGTTTCTAGGTTTATTGGGACATTGTTTTACTGGCCCCGGCCCAAGAAAAGCACGAAAAGCGGAATATCCCAAAAAATGGAGGTGGATTTACGGAATTGGTTTTAATTCAAAGGCAGAGGCATGCAGTTATAACCTCAGATATACTATCCGAAAAGGCTAAACAGCTTTATCAAAAACGTTACGGTGATAACAAATTTTTTTCCAAGTAGGGGGTGGCTAAAAAATTTTTAAAAAACGACATGGCTTGCATTGTCTAAAAGTGAGTGGGAAAAACTAAGCAAAAACCCCCAGAAGCCGTTGAGCCTTTTTAGTAGAGCTCCAAGATAAGATTAAAAAACTTAATTTATCCGGAAAATTTTACAATGCTGAGGGAATCAGCACTTTTTGGAAAATGTTGCCTGACCGAACGTTGGCACATATTAAAGAAAAATCTGCCCCAGGCCGAAAAATTTGTAAAAAAAGGCTTTTTTGGCATGTACCAATGGGGATGGTAGCCACAAACTAAACTTTTTGTTATTGGAAAGGCTGAACCCCAGATCATTTAAGAATGTTCAGATTCCACTTGAATTCAAGTCAACTAAGAACTCTTGGATGACATCTGCTTTATTTAAACAATGGTTTTACGAATCGTTTGTAAAACAAATGGCTTTTCCAAAAAAGTGAAACCTGGAAGAAACGGCTTTGTTGATTGTTGATAATGCGCCTTCTCATGCAACAAAAGAAGAATTAGTTAGTGAAGATGAAAATAGTGACAATGTTTTTGCCTCCCCAAATGCACAGCATTAATCCCAAACCCAAAGGATCAAAATGTTATCCGTTTAACAAAGATGTATTATCGCAAAGTTTTTGGCTACCATTATTTCTTCAGGCCGAACAAGACATTACAAAAGCTTAAAGTCAGTGACTCTTAAAGATGCTATGTTTATTTTAAATGATGCGTGGAGCAAAATTCCTTCAAAGACCATAGTCTGGCGCAATATTTTATCAAAAACCACCCAAGCTGTTTCATCTGATACAGAGTATGATTCCGACGATTTGATGCCACTAAGTGTATTGAAGGAAAAAAAATTGAACAAACTTAACCAACATTCAAGATATATATCTGGCATGCTTAATCAGCTAGGAGGAAAAGAAACCCCCCTTTACATTTGGATGTAGATCAGTGGATTGATGCAGATGAGGGCTGGGTTTCCCGACTTGGGAAATGGTAGGGAAATTTAGAAGAAAAGGGGGAAATTGTTCCTGAACTTAAAAATACTGTGAAGCATCAGGATGCAGTTAATAGTTTCAATGTGTGTCCCGCAATGGGCGGAAGAAAATGACGTGGAACTGCCAGAACTTTTTCACCTTAAGGGGGCTGAAAAGGGGAAAAAGCAATGATAAATTTAAAAATTAGGCCCGACCAAAATTACATTTTTTTTCCCCCCAAACTAATGGGATTTCTAAAAAAAATTTACCTACTGTATGTGTTATGGCTGCATTTAAGTACATTATGTACATACTTATGTATATGTGTATATTCCCAATAATTTTCTATTAATTTTTAAAAAGTGTTTCTGTTTTGTTTTTAAAAAAAGAAAATTTGATAAAACACCATTTCCATGTTTTCAATTTAATATTTATAGGGGTTGGAATATCCTCAATTTTTAAAATATGTTTCGGTAATCCGGATTTTTTTATAATCCGGATCAGCGTTCTTTTATTGATCCGGATTATCGAGACCTCACTGTACTAACTAAAATGTTGGGAGACCCAACCATTTTTTAAATTTTAAAAAATTTTAAATTTCATACCTAATATAGGTAAAAAATTAAATATTTTCCAAAATATTTGTTTCATAAGAAGGAGGGCCTTAACTCCTCTGGCCCCTCCCAAAAATATGCTACTGGTAGTAAACCTCAATATAGACAAAACAAACTAATATGAACAAGTGGTAACTCTTCTTCCTCTACCAATTTCTTTTTAATTTTAATTTTTAATATTTAGATAGCCTGATTGGCTCACCTTCAATAGGTTGAGCATGATTTAGTCTAGTACTATGGAGAACCTTCAAATCTCAAATGAGCTTAATACTTTCAATTCTGTTAATGTGAGTTGATTAATTTCTTCAGAGAAAACACTGCTTTGTTGTAATTTAGCACACAAAACTTTGGAATCTAAGCTTAAAAATTTTATATTAATCCCCATTCCGAACCCAAGACTTCAGATTAAATACCTGAGATGTACAGAAGTCAAAAGCAGCAACTAGAACTCTTCTACCGGAAAACCAACTTTACTGATGAATGGTTACTTCTGAGGAGTTGTCTGAACAATGAGGATTTTATTATCAAATAATTAGACTTAATAAAATATTTTTTATACTAAATACTGGTGGGACTAACTTTTTGTAAAACTAATAAATATAAAAATCAACTTACCCTCTTCTTCTTTTAATTCTACATTTCTTATTGCTGTATTAGTACTTTCATAATCAGGGTCCACTTGAATGTCAGAATTAATGTTTTTATTTTCATTTGATCCATTTTAATTTTTGTCCAAAATAAACCTAACCTAAAGTTTTGCCAAGTAGTTGACATGCCTGTCACTTTACTACCGCCCAAGTTATTCAGGCCTCAACGGTGATTGGTTGATTACTCTTGTTGCCCCACCCACCAAAATTTTGGCCAAAAATTTGGACTTTATTTTGTCGAAAACCTTTAGGGCCGGTTTATCAATGCGTGGTTGGCTAAATGCTAAATTAATCCTGGGTTACGAATATTCAACGGCTTAAATAATTTTTTCCAAGGCAAAAATATATCAAGAGCAATTACTTTGAAGTTTTGTACAAACTCCAATTTTTCCAGAGGTTTTGTCAATGAAAAATGGTAAAACAGCAGTTTTCATGTACCACACTAAGTATTTTTGGTTCTATTTCTATAAAATCTAAAGAAGCTGGACCTCCCTCTGCAAGGTAAGTTGATTGTTTAATTTGAGTTAAACAAAATAAATAAAAAACGTTTTTTTACTTCTAAAACATATACATTTTTTCAGGTTTTTTCTTTTATATCATTAGGAAAACAATCTGTTTTCTTAAATGTTTGTTATATTTCTCTCTTATGATATCAGAAGTTCTTTTTCGGAAGGAGTAAATTTTGCACCCATATACCGTTTACGGTTTATGCTTTTAACATTAGCATTAATTTTATTATAAAAAACGAAGTAGTAAAATCACAAATATATAATTACTTTGAAAACATGAAAAAATAGGCATGAAAACAGGCAATCAATCCTTCTCCTCTAACCAGAACTAACCCTTTTTTACTACGTGGAGTCGAGGGGGTTTTAAGCATGCGTAGTTGACATGGCCTTACTAGGTCACTCCCAAGGGTGGTAAACTTAACAAGGAGTGCTCGATTTTTACTATTTGTCCGCAGATATAGGTTATGTTTTGACGTCACCCGTTTGCCCATTTTGCCCAGAAGGTAGATTTATTTTATTAATTTTTGTTAAATATTCACTTTTAAAAACTATTTGGGATATGCACTTACCATTAGAACTGTAATTTATAACATTTTAAAAAATTAAGACTTTATACTGCTTGTAAACAAAACAAACAGGCAAACAAATTACGTCACAAATACCGAATTGACATTTAAATTGCCGTATATGGGCTTAAATGGGATCGAGCACTCCTGTTAAGTTTATTACCCTTGGGTCACTCCAACTACGCATGCTTACAATCTTCCGTTACGACTCCGACCTCCCACTTAGGCCATTCTCACACGGCGCTCCTCAAAAGAAACCAGTTACAATTTTTAATTAGTAACCAGTTACTTAAGTGTCACTATACTCATCTAATACCATAGCGGCTCGCACACGACGCGATGATTAGTGACCAATCGCGTCGTGTGCGAGCCGCTATGGTATTATATCAGCAGTGACGCTTAATTAACACTTCCCGGTCGCGGGAGGAAGGATTCCTACTGTAGCACCTAGCGGACATTAGAAGAACTCGAAACGAAAATGACGTCTCCGCATTTTCACGTCTGAAAAATAATTGGGTAAAATAAAAGCCGGGTTGCTTACCAGAACTAACCATGACCGACCTTTTAGACAAATTCAAAAGCTTTAGTTCTAGTCGGTCATGGTTGTTCTGGTAAGCAAAGCTTTTTATCCCAATTATATTTCAGACAGACACAATTTTTCTTTGTGCACTAAATTCGTATTCTAATGAATAACAGAAGGTGTGTATACCAAATATTAACCATATAATAGTAAAATAGCAGAAAACCGTTTTGTAAACAATTACCAACGAAAGGAAAACGCTCACTAAACAATAAAAATAAGGTTAGGTTAGGAACTTTTTAGGTTGCCTAAAATCTCGCTAGGGGCGTTAAGGTAGGAATCCTTCCTCCCGCGACCGGGAAGTTAATTAACTGGTTACTAATGAAAGCTTGTAACTGGTTTCTTTTGAGTAGCGCCGTGTGAGAATGGCCTTATTGTGTATCACGTATAATATAAAAAAGGTAACCGGGAAAATAAACCATTATAAAATACAAAGTTTCTAAAAAAAACAGCCTTGCCATATTGTACAGATTTTAATACTAGATTTTCGCTCTGGTGGAAGCCAAATTCGTATAATCCGGGATCAAAATTTAACCCTGGATTATATTATCCTAGATTAAATTCAGAGCGGTGCAATTGGGCATTAGAGAGACACATGATTAGCTTGCATGATAAATTGCCCGGTAGGCCGGTTTATCAATGCAGGGTTAAGTTAACTTGATCCTCGGTTAAGCAATTTCAACCAATCCCAAGGGTGATAAACTTAACAAGAAGTGTTGAGCATCCCATTTAAGCCTATGTAGGCCAATTTAAATGTCAATTCGGTATTTGTGACGTAATCCGTTTGCCTGTTTGTTTTGTTTACAAGTAGTATAAAGTCGTAATTTTTTAAAATATTCTACATTACAGTTCTAATAGTAAGTGCATATCCAAAATAGTTTTAAAAGTTGAATATTTAACAAAAATTAATAAAATAAATCTACCTTCTGGGCAAAATGGGCAAACGGGTGACGTCCAAACATAACCTATATCTGCGGACAAATAGTAAAAATCGAGCACTTCTTGTTAAGTTTACCACCCTTGAACCAATCCAATACTATCAAACAGACAAATGATTGGTGGAAACACTGGAAACGTCGTAACCCGTTGTCAAATTAACTTAACCCTGTATTGATAAATCAACCCTTAGGGCTGTGACGTTTTCACCAATCATTTGTTTCTTTAGGCCCAGTTGTATAGGTTAGGATAACCTTGAAATTGCGAGTTAATCTTCAGATTTCAAAAAAATATAATTGTGTAGCCTAGGATCAAGGGTAATAAATTACCACCCTTGGCCTAGGATTACCTTCAAATTGTGGGTTAACCTAGGGTAATCCATAACTCGTGGATTGAGTAGGGATTAACTTACAATCTTTAGGTTAATGAATAAAAATGGAGGCGTTTCAAATATTTGAGGATGTACTATTCGACGAGGACGACGATTTAGATAATATAAATATAATACAAAATCCAAAAAGAAGCTGAATTTTTCGTAATCGTATCGATACCATGGAAATTTGGGTATACCAGGAGTTTACATATATGTTTAGAATTTTAAAAGCCTTCGTGGAAGTACTATTATACAAATTGGCGTATATCTTCAAAGAAATACCAACCAGTAAGTACCTACTTTTCCATAAGAAAATTAAAAACATCCAAATTTTAAATTTTATAACTCAGGAATCATGTTTAAAGAATAAAAATTGCAGGTTATGTTAAACAAATTCTTCCTTCACTTCTAGAGAAAGAAATATTTTAATAACCTTGTGACCGAACCCAGAGGTATACAACTGTACAAACAACTATCGATAAACCCTAGGATTAATCCAAGAATAAAACCTGAGATTAATTCAAAGATTAATCGTGATATTAACCCTCAACCTATACAACTGGCCCTTAATAGTACCGGATTGGTTAAAATCTTTTAACCGAAGGTCAATTTAATCCAACCCGCATAGATAAACTGACCCTTACCTAAAGCCGAGAATTCATCCACCGAATTTAACGTTTATTTTGTACGCCCCATAGGCAACCAGAAATTAAAATAAATTTTCAGAAAATTGACAGGGGATTACGGAAGTGCCAGTTGGAACGTTTTTTGCTACATTAAAGAAAATTTGGAATAAAAAACAAGTTACGGTAAGTTATTAATTACCAGAAAGTAATTAATTAATGGCTTAGTTAAGTTTCCGTACATAAAAACATTTAATTAACTATCATAAGGTATATATATATATATATATATATATATATATATATATATATATATATATATATATATATATTTTTTTTTTTTTTGATAAATTTATAGAAGGACACATTTAAACAAAATTTCACATTACGTAGATAAATACCTACCATGAGCATAAGTTTTTCTATGGTTATAATAAATCCACCAAGTTAAAGCTTTTTTTTGCAATTTAAAGGCTGAAGTAAAGTTGGCTAAAAGATAGGTTATGTTTACATATTCCCTTTAATTTTTATTGTTATTTAGACTGTCGACTATAAAATTTAGCTGAAATTACCAGAAAAAAACAATGTTATATTATTAAAAATGAACCAAATTAGATATGTATAATGTGAGGTTTAGTTTTAAAATTTTAAAGTTATGCAGATAATTCCTTAAAGCTAATAGGTACACCTAATTATTCTAAATACCTTTACATTGGTTAAGTACTTAAAAACAATAAATATTGTAAATTATGTGTTATTTATCACTTTAAAATTTTACTTTTTTTTTTGTAGATACCTAGTATGTCGAATCAATTTTCATATCCAGGAGATAACTCCATAATTATTCAAGACGGGAGTATAGTTTGGAATGATCAGTCCCACGATCAGTCCTCTTTACAATATATGGATGCAAATGATTCCATTAGTAATGATTCTACCATAAGTGAAGGTTATGTTACCGCCATCGATTCAAATGAAACCCAATACTACTCCATACTTGAACATTCAAATGATATTACATTGGAGGACTTACACAACTTGACAATAGGTAAATAATGCCTCTTTTAATCTTTACAATAATATTTTGTTTAAAAATCAACTTTATTATTTAAGGGTTGCGAGAAAAATCATTTTTAATTTTTTAACTTACTGTTTTAGAGTCATATTATAAATATGAGAATTCTAGTAAAATTTATGTTAAAGGTTATCTCCAAAATTTGTGTTTAATACTTACAATAAGGGAGGTGGGTAAAGTTTGGCCTTTTTTTCAGGGTTTGAGGATATATATCAATGGATATATATATATCATGATATATATCTGATATATATCCATTATATATCCGATATATATCCGATATATATCATATACATATCCGATATAATATTGAATGGTTTTATATATATAAAAAAAATGGTTTAAAAATTTTATGTTATTAAGTAATTTTTGGCATTTGTTACTGTATTTCTACTTCTCAAATGTAGATAGCGTTAGAGTAGAGCTAAAACATTACAGACATTTTTTTTTAAGGCAGAGTAAGTTTTTTTTGTGTTTATTTTCTCCCAGGAGATTCTTCATCATATGGCCAGTCCCAGACATGCATGACTTGTTACCAATTATCAGGATTTGGCCTTTTTTATTAGGGTTACCAAAATCATTTGCCATGTCCGAAGAGAGCGGTAGCTGGAGCATGATGTGCGATTTCTGTAACTAGCTTACATTTTAGTGTTTCTACTTCCTACTAAGCTGTGCATTGTCCAATCAGAGTTCTCACTGTCGTGATCATATCTCGGTTGAGGGCTGTTAAGTTCCTCTATGCGTTTTTGAGTTCATCTTCCAAGTCTTTACATTTCAGAATGGTGTCCTTCCATTGCACTTCCGCACTTTTCAGCTCGTCAATCTCCTTATTCAGATTTACAATCCTGTTATTCTGCGTTGCCAACTCCGACGAGAACCTTTCCTCCGCCTCTTGTTCAAGATTATCAAAGCTAGCACTGCCTCGACGCAGTGTCTTCAATATATCGGTCTTTGTCACGGAGATCTTTCTTGAGTTCAACAATAGTCTTTTCAAATTCGTTCGTTTCTTTCTCTGCGTCCTGCTGCTTTAGCTGACATTTAGTTGAGCAGTATATTATGTACCCACCAAGCTTCACAATATCAGCACATCTGTCCATACAGCTTGGATGGTAGACTGCTAGACATGTTGCACAGCAAAAATTTGCAAAATCCTTGTTCCTACAACACTTGAAGGAACGTTGCATTTTCACAGAAATTACAGCCCAGACGAAATTTTTCTAGAAAACCACAACTATTGTCCCAAATACAGTTGAACTTGCTATTCCATTATTTTTTACATAGAAAGCAATTGACAAAGTTCAAAAACGATTTTACTTCATTATTGAGTATCTAAGAAGCATTAAATAACTTTTGTATTTATAGAATGTAACTGTTTATCAACAAAATGGATATATATCAAACATTTAATATATATCGGATATATATCATAAATATCCATCATTTTGATATTTATAATAAATATTGGATGTTTTCGAACCCTGTTTTTTTGCTCATCATATTCATAAAAATTCAAAGTTTTAATTTAGGCCATTTTAATATATTTATAAAAAGTCCAAGTATCTTTATTTACATCTACAATAAATTTGTAAAAAAATCAGAATGGTAAGTACCAAAAAAAACCTTTAAATTTGCTATTTTTATTGAATTTTTACCATTTCACACGTTTTTTGATCTTCTATTTTTTAAAATTTCATGATGCTCTCAACTCACCAAAATAAATAAATGCTAGTTTATAGCTTATTAAGTGTAATATTAAAGATAAAAAAATTATGTTGGTGCACAAAGCGCATCATATAATTTTTTAAAATAAAAGATCAAAAAACTTGTAAAATGGCAAATATTCAATAAATGGCCAGTTTGTTTGTTTCTTTTTTATTTTTATTATAGTTTTTTGTGACCTGTCTTATGTCTTTTGTGAAAATCTGTAAATGAGATTAAATAAATATGAAATGAGCAAAAGCATGGTAACATATAAAATATCCTTGTATGACAGTAAGGTTTTACAGGAAATACAGATGTTCAGGAAAACATTGTTGTTACCACTGGTTTCCCACCTGCTGTCGATGAAGAAACTGCTCAAGAAAATAAAGACGAAGATGAGGGCACACAAGTTGTGGTGTTTACAATAGATGGCTCTGATGATTTATATGGAATTCAATTTTCACAAGATGAAGAAGGAAATATTCAAAAATACCAGTTTAAATTTAGGTATGTATGTCTTAGTGATTTGTTACTAAACTTTTTTTAATATAAATTTTAACTGCTCATAAGAAGTTAAATAAATAGGCCATCAAAACATATGGTCAATGAAGTCTTTTCCTTGGAAATGCTCAAGAACAGCTTCGATTTTAAAGATTTTTTCTACCACCTTTTTTAAATAATAACCGTTTTTAAACCTTGGACAAAGAATATAAACCCCAGAATACTGATCCATACAGAAGCGACACGAAGCGTCGGCACCTTTGATCTCCGCGGGTCAGATTTCGTAACCTTCGAAACATACAGTTACACTAAAAGAAAATTAACAAATAGCATATTAAAAAATATTTTGATGTACACAATGAAAAATCATTTTAAGAATTTTAAGTAGGGCTTTTAGTAAATATTGCTTGTTTGGAGGCTGGCTTACTTTCACGATAATGTGAGTCTCTCTATTGTTTCCCTGAATTTTTTTGTTTGCTAAAATGATTGAAGTTATAAATTTAACTTCTAAATTCGTTGAAACAATGTTTTTAAATATGGGATAATAATTAAAATCAATGGTGCGGATTCGTTTTGACTAAAATTGCCCAACAGGAAAATGGTAGAGGTTGGATTTTTAAATTTCTTTTATGTCAATTGTCCTAAGTAGATAAATTGAAACTTGTACAGAATCGTATGCATCCTTTTATTTTTAAATATAGGTAATGGCAGGGTTTTCGGGGTTAGGGAACACGTTTTTCATTAGTTTATTTATTTCGTCATATGCAATATGAACAACGACTTAAGAATCTTATTTGCATGTCACCCATTTTATATTCATATATTTATTCTTTCAGCATATATGATATACTGTTGAAGTTACGATTGCGTTGACCAGAAATACTTTTCCTATTAAATTTTGCTGGTCAAGTAAATAGTCTAAAAATACTGCATTAATTGTTTAATTATTGTTATATTTTTATGTATTACTCTAAGTATTTAAAGAAAATAAAATAATGATTAAAAATTTAACAAGTAATTATATATATTGTAGCTTATTAATATCAAGGCAAATATTTTTTTAAAATACTTACAAACCTATTTAAAAAAAAAAGTAGAACTAAAAATATCTACACAAATAACTAATAAAAAACATAAAACAGAAAAACTAGAATAATACACGATATCTAGTAAAGTGTGGACTTGTTAAAAATACTATCATACCTAAAAACTATGTGGATTATACAATGATGGATAAAAATCCTCAGGAAAAACCTATAAAAGGAACAAGTGGACCAGAATGGATGTTGCATATGACCGACTTCTGTTTCTGGTTTGGCAGTCTCGTCGAGGCAACTTTACAGAATAATTATAATATGTTATTAATCTGTAAACTTTGGCGTTGAGGAATATAAATAAAAACTAGAAACACATTTTTTTTTCACACACACACACAAATTTTTTCATAAATTTAGAGACGTATAATATATTTGTAGGAGTTCTCCAAGTAACAATTATACCCAAGACTTATTAATAAAGCAATATTCTTGACAAAATGGTGGCTCTTAATATTTTGATAAAATTTAATGGATTACATTGTTGCAATTTACTGAAAACTTTTCTTTAAAATGCGACTTAGGTCAGTAATTAAAATTTTTGTCCTAGAATAATTTAAAATTTTCAAAAGAAAACAGTCTTATAAGATGGCACCAAGTTTCCATATTAAAAATTATACTTGGTTGTAGCTTATAATTTACTTTTTATGATAAAGTGCCAACCAGACACATTTCTTGATAATTTAAGAAGTTTTATTTTTTTGTTTTATCAAAATTTTTGTAGCTCTTTAAAATATTATTAATTTTCGTTTAAAATTTGGTTATTTAAATCCTAAAAACTATCTAAGTTGAAAAATCTTCTTTTTTAAGGAGTCAATGCTTGGGGAAAAATTACAATTTTAAACATATTTTTTAGTAAACATCAATTATCAATTCTTTTTTTAGCTTTCTGTTAGCACCATAAAAAAGGCAATTTAAAATATAAACCCAAAAATGTACATACATATTTGTATATTAATACATATTATAAATATAAAATAAAATACATTTTAAAAAAGCAGTCGAGTTCTCTTCGTTCCCTGTAAATCCTTAATTCTTCTGATAAAAACTGCTTCTTGCTTTACTTGGAACATCCATGGTATGTTGGTGCTAAAAAAAATCTAGTTACTCTCAGGGAAAATGATTTAAAAAAAAAACAAATTATAATGTGTTATTAAAAACAATATTTAGCATATTTTTTACATTTTTATGATACATCTCATAAATTTTTAGAGATATTTCAAAAACATTCTATTTGAAATTTGTGCATGGTGTTTTATAATTGATATCTATAAAATGATTACAATAAATCTATTGGGTTTCATTATTTTATGAGTTGTAAATACTACTGTGAATGATCTTTCTGGAGCTTCAGACAGTTTTTTCAAAAGTACTGGGGTCTTTTATGCATATTTTATTTGCTTTTGAAGACAAAAAGCCTATTCTTCAAACTAAGAAATTCTTAGTAAACTTTTTAACAGCATTTGTTTGCAAAATTCCTGAAAACAATTCTGACAAATACCAGAATACTCTTTACATTTTTTATTTTAAGCAAAAATTTTAATACAATATTTGTCACATACCAAAATTAATTTTATTTAGGGTACCACTTACATGCATCCTTTCACAGTGCAACTAAAGAAATGGTTAAAAATAGGCCCAAAGCAATAATACCAAGCCAAAGCTATAGCAATTTGAATGGTTTCAAGAAGTTTATTACAAGTAATAAGCTAGGTTTTTATTTAATCGGCACTTTTTTTTATCAGTTACATTTATTACAATGGTCTAAGATGATATGACAAATATGACCATTTAACATCGCATTTAGTTAACTTAATTAAGGATATTAAACCCATATTATTATTTTTCTCACATACTATATATGACTCGTACTACATACTCCGATACATACTGGAAG
This sequence comes from Listronotus oregonensis, assembly GCA_019359885.1. NCBI lineage: Eukaryota > Metazoa > Arthropoda > Insecta > Coleoptera > Curculionidae > Listronotus > Listronotus oregonensis. Next base: position 19,619 of record JAHBCN010008771.1, on the reverse strand, counting down.
AAAGTTGTTTTACCTCTGTAACCAAATTTGGCTAGATATTTTTCCATTCTATCCATAGAATAGTTGAAAACTACTAAAAAGTTTTGGCAGCTTGAAATTAAGAGATAAAATTAAACTTTTTGTCAGAGTTTTTCTCAAGCAATGTATCAAGTATGTTTTAGACAAGACAAACAATTTAAAAATATGGTCATTCATACCTTTCGATTGGATTGAAGTTGTCTGCGTCCCACGATCACAAAAATCTTAGCAAGTGGCTTCAGATTTGTATATTTCATCAGCAGATCTTTTTCACATATTTTATGGTATTTATGGTAAATATGTTTTCAGGCCCCTTGTCAAACAAGTCTTCTTTATTGCAAACCTTTGCCCAAATTACACATCTAAAACAAAATCATTGGTCCCTTGAAGTTGAACTTAATTACTAATCATACTATTCAAACTTGTAGTTTTTTAAAAAATTTAAGAGTATTTAATACATTTTATTAAATAATTTTTACATTTAAAAATTCTACCTATAATTAAAAAAAGGAGTTCAAAAGACGTACAAGTTAATAATTTATATTGCTATTTCAATTTAGTATTGGTACATACCTAGATTCATGTTTTGGAAAAGCAAAATGTGATATTTCTTGATCCGCACGAGAATTACACAGAGTATATGCACAACAATATCCACTGCTTTTATTAGTCATTATTTATGTGGGTATTAGTTTTTATTTATCAAAAACTTAAAACACAATAAAATTAAGTTGGTCGTCGAATGTAAACAATTATTTTGCTTTGTCAGTAAGAACTGTCAATTGGACTTTAAACATATTCGGTAATGGACGACGTAGTATATGCAACCATAATTACTAAACCATCAAAATTCGTCCGTGTCGCTTCTGTATGGATCAGTATTCTGGGATATAAACCTCAATAAGAAGCGACATTATTCGAAGTCCCAAAATTTTTAGGAGGGGGCAAAGCTGTTTAACTGTCAACCTGCTGCCGGCAGCTATTAGTCCGGGATTACATGTTTCGTTTAGTGCTTTGTTGAGTTTTATGTGCTGTTTCATTCGTTTCGTTCAGTTTTGTGGATATCTTTAAAAAAAAAGCACTAAATGTGCATAGTAATTGTGATACTTGTAAAAATTATAGATCACAATGCGAATCTTTAGATGTTAATTCTTTGTTAATATACAGTGTGGATCAGCCAAATGGAATAAATTCAATATTAAATAAATGGGGCTTATTCGAAAAAATGCTCGGACATATCGATTGGTAAATTTAAATGCGCATTTTTTTCAACTAAAACTGTTTATACAGGGTCTGTCATGTGACGGTGGTCAGTATCAACTTTCTTAATTTAAATGCAACACCCTGTATATTATTCAATTTTTGGTTTTTTCAAAGCATTCTAGACATATTTTATGTACAATGTCCTATACCTATCTTCAACTGTTTCGTAAATATTAAGCGTTTTCAGGTTTATTGCATCTATAGCCTTTGCATCTTTGCCACTTTCGTGAGGGTTACTTTTTGTGCATATACCTACTAGAGGCAGCCGAGTTACATCCTATATAATTACCTTAAAAGCATTAATTGCCACTCCTAAAAATAGAGATAAGAACGGTTATAAATATAGCTAGAAAATATATTTTTAGGATGACTTCTGTTAGTTGAGCTTAAACAGTTGTAACTTTAGTTTTCGTTCCCGTTCCAGTCAAAAAAAATAAATTTGTTACAATTTTCGAATTTGGTGAAAAATAAAAAGTGTTTTTCTCAGAAAAAATTGTTTTTTAAAACATCATTTCTTTAACCCGTATTGTAACTGCCGTGCCGCTCGGCTGTGCGGACAAGCGTGCAAGAGAGTAAGAAGAATAGCTGTATAACATTTCTTTCGCGCCTTGTGCTAATTAATTGGCAGATGGGGTGTATACACCGCCGACAAATTAAGAGAGAGAGAGAGGTAGAGAGGTTATACACCTATTCTTGCTTCTCTCTCGCACGCTTGTTCCCAAGGCTGCCTCTAGTAGGTAAAGCACAAAAAGTAACTTTCAAGAAAGTGGCAAGCATGCAAGCACAAGACATCTAAAAGCACCTAATATTTACAAAATAGTTAAAAATAGGTATAGGACATTGTACAGTAAGAATCCAAAAATTGACTAATATACAGGGCGTTGCATTTAAATTAGGAAAGTTAGTGTTGGCCACTATTACTGGTATAATCACACACCCTGTATAAAAAGTATTTACTGAAAAAAACGCGCAACCAAAAATACCGATACACGTGTTCGAGTGTTTTTTCGAACACGCCCCCGTTTATTTATTATTGAATTTATTCGATTTGGCTGATACACATTGTATTATAAAGCTTACGACACTACAAAAAACATTCATGGAGCGTTGCAGCACCCTCCCGATTTGTTTATTAAAACTAAGTTTGAAGATATTTGTATAAAACAGAAAGTTTCACATAAACTCTTAAATGAAATGGAAAGAATAGAATTTACCCATTCAGGCAATGATTTTCCAAAAATGTATATTATAAAATAATTTATTAGGCTTAAAATATTTTATACGATGAAATATACCAATCGTGATCTAAAGTACCAGTCAAAAGATAAGAAAACTAAAAATTATATCACACATATAATCAATTTATATAGTCACGGTAACAAGTCGATGTAAATTTCAGATTTTGTAATTTCAATAAGCTGTTTGCCTACTTTTTTTTAAAAAGTCAGTATTTTTCATCTCACTTTGAACATTCAAGCCCTAGCCTTGGCATTTAGCCTTTAAAAAACTAAAATTGTTTATTTTAGTGATGTTTCGAGCCACCTTGATTATCAACTTCTACTCTATTCTTTCCAAAATATCTACTGAGATTTTTTTCCAAATCATAAACCTAGTCCCAAATTTAATTAATTTAATGGGGAACCCTCTTTTTATTAAAGCATGCTGTACATTGTATATTAATATATTCTTACTAAGAAATTTTGTTGTTAGCAATATAGGAAATGCTAAATTATATGTTTATGTAATAAAAAAATTAAAGTACATTGTAGTGTTTTTTTTACAGTAAAAATGGATATACATTTATAGTAAAGGTAAGTATTAAGGTGTATGAGTACCGTTTTACAAAAAAAAACATCCCTCCACTGAATTTTTGACCCCAGAAACCCATAGAATCTCAGACCTTAAAACTTTTTTCTCTTTTTCTTTGAAATGGGAGATGTACATCAAGAGTAATTAGCGGAGCAAAAAATTGTATACTATTCGTTTTTTTCCAAAATGTTATACAGTCAAATTAGTTAGACGTAAAATGGATTACAAAATTTAATTCTGCATAGGCACTCGAAGACCTCAAAAACCATATATTAACACTTACTTATTGTTTTATTACTATTTTAAAATAAGGATTTCTTATAATTATTTTGCATCTGTTCACACAAAAATTACATAATATTTTTTTTAAGAAAAATTGCAACATTTAATCCCCTGTAAACATCGCTTTGCCTAAAACTAATTTTTCTCAAAAATAATCTAATCTTTTTTGAGAATAACTAACCCTAAAAAGACTGCAAAAAAAAACTTCTTGAAAGGGACGATTTTCCAGGACTGCAATATATAGTTATACATATAATTTTTTTTCCTGTGTAAAACTGAATTTTACCGTTGATATTTCTCTCAGTGTACCCCAAGCTATTTAAGTGTCATTCCGTCTACACGTGACGTCAGAAATTTGTTTCCCATATAACCAATGCTATTGGAACTTTATGTCCTTCTTATTGAGGTTTATATTCTTTGCCTTGGATATAGGCAGAAAACAGCACTTTACTTTCCTAGGGGAGAAAATTTTACCTCCTGTTTCGGCCAGAGCATCCCAAATTTAAATTTATGTCTTGTCATGTCAATGTCTTAAGAGATTTCAAATCTTACCTTATACTTTGACAAGTTTTAATACAGTGATTATCCAAACAATCAAAACCACAATTTAATAATAGGATACAAAATTCAAAGATAATTTTCAAAATTTTGAATGAAAAGTAGAGTAAAGTGCATTTTCTCCCTTGGATTTCAATGCTTTCCGCTTCGCGTTGTGCATCAAATTATTCTCCAGAGGAAAAGAGACACTTTCCTTCCTTGTGTTTGTTTTTTATATACCCAATACAAATAATTCTGTTTCCACTTCAAATGGTTTTGCTTTTAGGGGTATAAAAAAACAGACAAGATTGCCTATTTACTTATTTATGGACTTAACTAAATAATGTACTTCATATTTATTTAGGACTGCAGCTGACAGGCAGCTGGAAGCTATTCCAGAAAGTATTCAATTGCTACCAAATGATGCCCAAAGCAACAGGTGAAGCTGAAAAGAACAAGCTGAAACTGCACAAACTGAGGAAAAGTAAACTCAACTCAAGCTCAAAAATATTTTCTTGTTCAGACGGAAGTAGACTCAAGTTGTAAACAATGAAATATATAATAAACAAGATAATGTTGATAAATCTCAGGAAGTTGGGACACCTCCAGAACATACTTTTATTAAAGGTAAAATTATAATTATTTATTTATTCTAATACATTTTTAGGTTTCCTTAAAACTCTCATATTACACAGGTCCACAATAAAAATTGGTGTGTACTGGGTGTCGGACTAAGATTTTCTGGCATAGGGGAGAGGGTGGCAAGATGGGGTACTTAAGGTTTGAAGATCAATAAAAGCAAAGTTGGTATACTTAGAGAATCGCATTTATTTTAAAATTAAGTACTATTTATTATTCTTTTAAAATTTGGTAACATTAAGAACTTTTAGTTATTCATTTTAGAGAAAAAACATCAAAATCAAAAAAGGTGTTTTGCCCCGTCTTGCCCCATGGTGGGGTGGGATGGGAGTACCCGCCTCCCGGGGAAGATGGGGTGATGAGGATTATAAGACAAAATAATGATTTTTTTCATTGGCAGAACTCGCAGACGTAAATGACTTCGTCATCATCATCATCGTCGATTCCAGCACAGCTATTATGTGCCCATTTTCCAATGTAAGCATGATATTCACCCTGCAATGGAAACGGAATACAGCTCCAAACAATACATGCATGGGGGGTCCTGCTCATCTTCACTTTCACTTTTGGACGATGAGAATTTAGATCGTTTATGTTCTGCTACTATTCTGTAATTTTTTATTTTGAGTTTTTGTATTAGACCTATTATGTTCTTTTAATTTATATCTCTCTTTTTTGTTTCTTTTTTTCTCTAGTTTTTTCTAGTTTCTGCATTTTTTCTTCTGTGCAGCATCTTCCAATTCTTGTTTATAAGGGGAAGACGTAATAGTGCTGTTTTCCACGTTTTTAGTAACCGTGAGAATTTTTGGGTAACTGGAAGAGGTAATAGTTGTTTTGAGAAGTCAAAGCGAAACTACTTATGTCACTTTTGTCACATGTGGAACTTGAGCTGGATGTGATGTCTCTGATTGCTGACTAATTGTATTTAGAGTTTGTTGAGATATCTCTGATTTTTTACAAAAGATTTTCGGCTGGTTGGGATGAGTGTTTTTGCTGATCGGATCGATTTTGTTCTGATAATAATGTCTGTTGTTGCTCCTCAATTTGATTTGTGCTGATAGTGGTGATACTGCTTCCGATTAACTAACATGTCATTATTTTGTTTATACCCGTTTATGCCGTAAAAACAGCAAATTGACTGGATATCCTTAAGCGAGACCTGGCTAACCGAATGTATCAACAGCACAGAAATGTTTGATTCAAACTATACCGTATTTAGATCAGATAGAAAGTATGATGTTCTAAACTGTAAAAGAGGAGGTGGCATTGATCGCTATTAGGTCTGATTTGGGTGATGCTACCTTACTTTCTAGTTCTGACCATAGTAGTTTGAGGATCTATGGGTATTATTGGATCACGAACTATCAGTCATAATTGGATGTTTATTTCCCTCCAAATTCAAGCGTCGAATCTTACAAAAACTATCTTGAAAAACTGGAAATATTTCGTAAACGATATAGAACTTCAAAATAGTCATTACAGGATGATTTTAACTTGACAACCATCAGATGGGTAAGTGAAGAGGGTGCTCTAGTTCCTAGCAGTTTATCTTCGCTTGTGGCAGAAACACTGATAAGTGGAATGTTCTGTGAACTGCACAAATGAATCATATCCCAATGAGTTTGGTAAATATTTGGATCTTATCTTTGGTGACGAAGTTGAAATGTCTGTGGAAGAGGCCTTGATACCTCTTAGTAATGTTGTGCAGCATCAATCCCATTGGAAATGAAGTTCTCATTATCAACATTTCCTGTTTTAAACACTGACGATGTACAATCTTATAATTTGACAAGGCAGACTACTTGGTTTAAATGATTATTTAATTGGTATTGATGGAAATGGTTGAATAATACGTGTGATGTTGATATGCGGTGGAATTATTTTACAGTATTTTATTTGAAGGGATTGAAGATATTTTCCCAAAACAACGGCGTAAACGAAACAGATACCAAAATGGTATACTATTATTAAGGTAATTAAACAGAAAAACAAGGCATATCAAAATACAAATCTTCCCCGTAACAGTCTGTTATGAAGTTATTCCAAACTAAAAAAGAATCTAAAACAATTAATAGATCTGTTATTTACTGTACATCTCAAACCTGCAAAATGGTTCCAAGTAATATAAAATATTTTTGGTCTTTGTGAATTCTTTAAGAAAAGATCAAAATGGTATCCCCAGGTCTATGATTTTAAATGATAAAATTAAGAATACACCACAAAGCATTGCAGATGGCCTTCCCGAGTTTTTCGAAAGTTTATACTGAACAACTCAATCAAATTCAGGCTGCCTATACCAACAGAGCATCTCGTCCATCTTACTTACTACAAGTTAAATTAGTAAGAATAAGCCTTTTGGACACAAATAAAGTACAGGTGCAGATGGTATTCCTGCATTTTGTTTTAAAGGGGTGCTCTAACTCCTTGCAGGTCCTTGAGCCTTATTTACCAGCTATCTTTTAGGATGTTCTTTTTCCAACTATATGGAAGAAATCCTGGCTTATTCCAATTCATAAATCGGGTTCAAAAAAGGACATTAAAATTCCCGGGAGGAATATCCTTGCTGCCTATTATGTCAAATATTTGAATCAATAATCACCGACGATCTATTGAAACCTTTAAACATCAAATTTACCTGAGCAGCATGGATTTTAAGGAAGATCGACTGCACTAATTGGCTTTCCATGATTATTTGTTTAATAGTGTTGAGGATGGATTACAGGTTGATGTCATCTACACCACGACCTATCTAAAACATTGATCGGGTTAATCATGGACCTTTGGAAAGACTTTTCCAGATGGGCATGGCTCCTGATTATATCAAGTGGATAAGTTCGTACCTCTCGAATCGGACTCAAGTTGTGAAGGTCGGAAGTATAGTGTCTCTCGTGAAATTAAAGTGACTTCAGGTGTGTCCACAAGGGTCCCAATTAGGCCCAATTTTATTTTTGTTTTTTTTAAATGATTTTCTGTCTTTAAATACTGTAAATGTCACTCTATGTGACGACTTAAAACTGTTTTGTACTGTGAAATCTTTGGAGGATTGTAAAAAAATTCAACAAGACTTAATGAATCTAGTCTGGTGGATCTTAGTCGTTTACAACTAAATGTCGATAAATGTAAAGTTCTGGTTTTTATAAATGTAAAAATCCTGTGATAAATGTATACTCAATTAAAAATGCAATCGTAGAATCTGTAAATAATTTTAATGATTTAGGAGTAATTTTAGCCATGACTTAAGTTTTAGTAAGCATATTGATAGCATTTCTCTGAAAGCTTCGATGTTGGGATTTTAAAAACGAGTCTGTTCAAACATCTACGATATTGAGCCATTGTCTGTGTATAACTGTATTGTTCGTAGCATTTTTTGAATATAATAGCGTTGTATGGTGTCCTTGTTATCAATAAAAAAGAACAATTAGAGAGAGTTCAAAAAAGGTTTACTAAGTTTTTTTAATACAAATGAGATTCCATATAAAAATGTGCCCCATTCTGTACGGATTCAATTAGCCGGTCTTGAAAGTCTTAAAAAAAGTAGAGAAAGTGCACAAGCTGTGTTTTTATAAAATGTAAATGGCATAATAAATCTAGTGAATTACTGGGCTTAATATGTTTTCGGGTACCTCAGAGAACCACTAGGTCAGTTCAAAATTTTTACAATGGGTATCATAGAACAAATATGGGCATCAATCGTTTGTAAACCGAATAATGAAAAACTACGATAAAAACTTTCAGGCTTTGATTTGTTTACATGTGGTTTAGAGACATTTGAACTAAATTAGAAATAGCTAAATATAAATTCCGTATTTTGTTTTGTATTTTTCATTCTATTATTCTGTTTAACATTGGCCCTAGACTAATATTTTCATTTTTGTATTTTGGAGTTTGTTACTCTGTAAGTATGTATTTATAAATAAATAAATAAATATACTAAAGGAACACCCTTCCAAAGGATCATCAACAATGTCAGTGATTAAAAGGGGGTACATTTCAGCTGTTTGTAACCGTATGTCGAGCTTCGTAAGGTTCCATTTTCATGAGAAAAAATCAGATGTTTGAGCAGTAGTAACATTGCCTATATCTGTAAATACTCGTCGCTTTGTAGAAGAATGAGATTGACCCCTCATTCAACAGGATCTCGGTCGTCAAAGAAAGGGCGAAATCTGTTTCAGAAAAACACGTTTGGGGTTATAGGGCCAAATCCCCACCCACAAAATCCGTTTACAGCTGGAGACATTGTGGCTGCTTGAATGAATGCATTTCCAAAAATTTCAGCGACTGACTTGGCGGATAGTAATGACCCAGCCCTGGGTTAGATCTTGGCCAGGCTGTAACGGCTTGGTCATAATAAATACTCAATGGTCGCATAAAAGCAACATCTGCTACTTGCAAACGATGTGTCGTATGCGGTGGAAAACACAAGATTATAACGCCCTAAGCCCTGGCATCATTGATCAGTTTAATGTTTTGAGTATGGGTGCTGTGCCCATCCAGTAAAAGCAGAACGGGTCTCTGTTTAGATGCTCCACTGAAAATCACAAATCTCTTAAACCATTGGAGAAACAGTTCCGAAGTCATCCAGCCCGAATCACTACATGTGCCCCAACATCAGCTCTGGAATCATCCTTTTTCTCAGAAAAATAAGCATGGGTGGCATGTAGTGTCAGCTGCACTAAAGTTTTTATCTCCACTGTCCCATCTGTCCCTTTCTGCTAAAACCATGGCTCCAACCTGTTTGTGACCTTTTTTGATTATTTTTGATTTTGTTTGGGCACAAAAAACACCTGTTTCGTCACAGTTGTAAATACGCCCCGAGTCAGTTTGTGTCATCGTACACGTTGCCGAGAAATTAAAGAATTTTTGTACAACTTTGTTAAATCAGATGCTCTGGCAGAAGAAGTGTTTTCTGGTTTTCTAATTAAAAAAAGCTGTGTGTCGTTTCAGAGCCATTGATCCACTCTCTACCTGCTTCTTTTTTCCGCGTTAAATGGATTTGGCTTATTATTTTTAATGCCAACTGGTTCGCCAACGCCTTAAGATCTTTAGTCGTTAGTCCATATACCTTTCTTCCATTTCTAATAAATAGACACAAAGCTCTTCTTCTTCGGGCACAGAAAAAACAGGTGACTTAGGACCCAATGGTACTCTAATGGGTACAAGTACATTTCGTCAGATTTTTTCATCCAATACTGAGCGAGCGTGTAACTTTTCTTTCTAATGTCGTCTGTGGCACAGAAAATTGCCTTGCTGCTTTATAATGGCCCATTTTCCATCAAAACAGTTTTAACTGCCTCCGCATGGAATCTGGGACCACGACCCCCCCAGTCGTGCGTTTGTAATTCGAACCATTCAAAAAAAGAAAACCTTAAATAAAAAACACAAAACCCATTAAATGAAAAACAAACAAAAAAGCATTTTTTTTCTCTGGGCAAGACGGGTATCATTACCCCATCTTGCCCCAGCCATTTCTTAATAATAATCAAAACAAAAAAACTGTCATTATTCAAAAACTTTAGATACCAAGTCGGCACACAGATCTAGACATCTCTTTTCTGTAAATACCCACCGAACAAATTATGGTATGACGGCATTTGTTGATCGGTTAATTAGTAATTACAATAACAATTACTCAGCCATAGATTTGTTTTGTGCTTCAGCGGAAAAAAAAAGCAGAAAATCTTAAGGCCCCCACAGACCTCGTTCTTTTAAAAGCAGTTTTTTAATCGGTGCGATTAAAGCGTCGATGCTTTTTATGCCAGTTAGTAGAGCGAAAACCGAACATAACACCGTCGGTCGAAAATTCATCGCGCTTGGAAATCTTCCCAATCGTCGATTCGTCTGTCTTCCATTTAAAATGAAATATGTGGTGCAGAACGTTTTTAATCGTCATTTTTGTAACAAAAATAAACACGCTTCATTTTACGTTTTTGATTGAATGACTGCGGCTTTCGGCGATTAAGACGGTTTTAAATATAAATTAAGTGAAATAAAAGTTTTAATCGTCCGATAAGCAGTCTTAATTGGCGTTAAGAAGGTTAAAAGAATGATGGTCTGTGGGCCTTTAGTCCGACACTAGCACACACCACTTTTTTGTGAACTATATTATTTATTGTTATATCTATTTGATATAATTTTAATTACTTTTAATTAGTTTGGTTACATGGTATTGTAATATAGTGTTGAATGATAATATTTAAGAAACTTTCAAATGCTTAATTTTACAATGTTTTCGATGTATAATTTAGCCAGGGTTCGAAAATATATATCGATATTTATTGCAAATATCAAAATATCAGATATTATGATATATATAAAATATATATATATATATATATATATATATATATATATATATATATATATATATATATATATATATATATATATATATATATCCATTTGTTAATAAACAGTTATATTCTATAAATTAAAAGTTATTTAAATGCTTCACTTAAATAGTCAATAATGAAGTAAAATCTTTTCTGCACTTTGTCAATTACTTTCTTTAGCCTCTTTGAAAACGAAATTATTCTGGCCCACGACTGACTTCATTAATGCCGGCAGTGTAACATGATGGTCAGCTAGCAGCACTCCTGCCATATAATATAAACACAAAAAAACTTACTCTTTTATAAAAAAAAAATTCTGACATGTTTTAACTCTACTCCAACGCCATCTACATTTGGGAAGTAGAAATACAGTAACAAACGCCAAAAATTACTTAATAGTATAAAATTTTTAAGTATTGATATATACCATAAAAAATCATTTGATATAAATCGGATATATGTCATGATATATATCCTGAAACCCTGTAATTAACATTCAATTTACACACACTTACGGCAAAAATATGCTCCTAAAAGTGCGTATAATTAACCTCATATTTTGCAAAGCCTTGGGTGTATTTAGTAATATAAAAAAGCCTTATAACGTATATACATATTGAAGGTTTAAACCATATATTTTAATTAGGGAGAATGTCAAATGCCAATTGTATTTGAAGAATCCATAAGTGAAAATTGCGAAGAACCACAGCAGCAATGTTTAGATTTGGTTCAGCCAGAGGATGATATAGTAGGAATACAAAATATCAATATTACAAAAACAGGTATACAAACCTAACTGCAAATAAATTTGTTTTCTAAAGAATTACTTGAATTAATAACATTTACAATTTTTACAAAAAAATTTGAACTGTGCATTTATTCAATTAATCAAAGTACCTTTTTATAGGAACTAAGCAGAAGAATAACACGTGCATGCCAAATTCTCAATATGTATTACCAAAAGATTTATGGTAAATAATGGTAAAAACATTAATAAAAGAGCCTGAAAGATACGCCACTGGTCCTAATAGTAACACAGTTTATCCTCAGAGGATGTGTTTTTTGGTCATTGTTCTAACTCTACCAATTTCAATTTGAAATGTGATCCTTGTTTAATGCAAATTTTAAATGCAATAAATACATAATTAAGCCCCAGTTGAGAGCCTGTAATTTTCCCTGTTTCCGCTCAATACGACGACGGGCGACGGCGATTCGTTATGTTGATGGCTGGGGCATGCAGGAGGAATGCAGTACAAGCGTTCGGCTATTTCTGTATTACTTAAAGTGATAGAAGCATCGATTTATCTTGGAAGGCTGTTTGGTGGCGAAGGGCGCAAAATTAGCTGCCTGAATTTTTTTCATCAGTTGTCAGTGCCAATTTTCCTGTGTGTGTTTTTATTGACTAATTAATTAAATAAATAAATTACATCAGAACAATTTAATAATATATTTTATCAGATACTTAATTTAATTATTTTTATTATGTTAAGACTAAAAAAATGTGGTGTAATAAAATATCAATTTATTCTGATACCTACAGCAAGAATGTAACTCTTTGATTTTTTTTTTTTCATATTTAGGCTGCGAGGATAAATTTGTGTTTTTATACATTAAGGCAGCACTATTTCTTTTTTGTTATTTTAGTATATATATTTACGTTTTAGTATGCCAGCTATTTGATATTTTGTAACTACGATTTTTATTGTCAGGAAAATCCTATTCTAAGTTTATCATTCGCAAATAAGGATGTATAGTTAATAGTTATTTACATTTCACTTCTTTCAGTTAGACTGAACAGTTGTTTTTATAAAAATCATATGTCTCTTTTCAAATGGTGCTTATATATTTTGCCTGTAAAAATAAAATTGGTATTTTAAAGAAACGAAAATCTCGGTTTAAGCAATCGCTGCAACACACTTCTTCTAAGAAATTTCGGGAAATAACCCCGAATCTCGTTTTCGTTGAGGGTGATATATCCCCAAATCCCTATAACGTGTTGTAAGGGCGCAATCGGCCGAATGCCCTGCCGCGGTATTCCCTTTTCTTGTTAAAGCCCATTAGATGAAGAATCAGCCACAGCATGTTTTCTGTCTGTCTTTATTTCTCTCAAGCCTTTGCCTATTCCAAATTGACATCCTCTAGTTTATCACACTGAAAGTCTCACTTGCTGAGAAATTTGTTTGCCAACCATATAACATTTTTGTCTTATTTTTGGCTGTATATTAACTAGTTGGTACTAATTTTGATTAATTTGAGTTGATAATTATTTAAATTTCTTAAATTTAAATTATATTAATAATTCATACAATGAATATTACCTAATTAACATTTAATTATTTTCAAAAAATATAGCATATTTGGGCAAAATCTCATAATTTTTTAACATTTTTCTTATGCAGATTTTGTTTTATCAATTTTATTTGAAAATAATAGAAAGAAATACAGTTCAGATGGAAACATATCTAATGCCTAGTAATCTCAGCTGACTTAACGGCGCCTGCTAGATAATATCATCTGTAGACAAGATGGTGAACAAGACGATAGCCAAAGAGATTGATTGCCAGAGCAAACTGAAACTGTACGTTTATATCAAACAGGTATTACAAAAAATTAAAATTACAGAGTTGTTATTTTTAAAAATATTTTAACGAGATCGGGGGTTAATGTTTAAAAAAACAAATTCATCATTTTAATGGTTGCAGCTTTATTAGCCTTCTTAAACCCTGCTTCATTAAAATAACTCAAGTATCTTATATTTTAAGAATGGGACCACTTCGGTTACTGCATTTGAGTATAGCGACAGATTGTGCTCAGCCCTCTTGACTCCTATATCACAACTACTATTAATACAGAAGTGTGGGAAGAAAAAGGTGTTTGACCTCCGGTTTTTTTGTACAGTTTCAATTTTTATAAAAATTTTTAAATTAAGGGGGTTTTCCCCCCCTCTAGATCAATGTTTATATAGGGCAAAGTGTGCTTTTAATTGGGGGGTAAAAAACCCCCCCCCCTTTTCCTTCCTTTTCTTCCCTGGGAGCCGTCTTGATTCATTCCCCCTTATGCAAAAAATTTAAAAAAAACCCTGGAAAAGACATTATTAAAAAAAATTCATAGCTAAATATGAAAAATAAATATATTTTTTATGTTGTGAGTTATAACTTAATTATATTTGAAATGTTTCAACCCAAAATTTTAAAAAAAAATGTTTTATTCATCAAAATTATTTAATGATTTTATTTTTTAAAAAAAAAAATTTTTAATAGGACGGTATAAAAAATTTTTAACTCAAATAACTAACCCCCTTAACTAACCCTCCCCCCCATAAATTTCCAAAATTTTTTTTAAAAAATTTTAAAAATGATTTTAAAAAGGGAAAAAAAAACAAAAAATGGAAAAACCCCGTTTTTTTTTTTTTGTCCTGCATCGTTTTAAAAAAAATTTGGGAATGAGACTCATCTTATCTATTTAAATTTATATCATCCCAAAATGGGCCTTTTTTTTTTAAGGGGTAAAAACCCCAAAATTTTGTCAAAACCTATAAAATAATTTTTTTTAAACCTTAAGTAAAAAAAAATTTTTGGGTTTTGGGATTAGTTAAATAATGATTGTTTCTTTTTTTTGATAAAAAATTTTCCCCGAATATTTAAACCCCTTTAAAAAAATTTAACCCCCTTTTTAGAGCTTAAAAAAAAAAAAATTAGCAAAAAAAATGATTTTTAAAATATGTACTAACTTCTTTTTAAAAACTTTTCAACTCTTTATAAAAACCCCCCTTTTTTTGTTTTAAAAAAAATTTTTATATTTTAAAACAAATTAATAGCTTCACAGTTTTAAATTAAATTAAAATATTACTGCCAAATTTTAAAAATTTATTTTTTGCAAATTTTCAACCCTTAAGAACCCCCCCATACAACATTGTATTCTTATCGACTGATTTAATAGATATAAATGGGAAAAAAAGTAGAATTACAAAAAAAAATTATCCTTAAAAAAAAACAAACCGGTTATGTAGATTATTATGTCAAAAAGGGGGTATTCCAGTTTTTTTTTAAAAAAAGGGGTTTTTTTTTTTCATACCTTCTTTTTTTAAATTTTTAATAAAATTTTTTTTTAAAATGATTTTTTAGGGTTTTTTTTGAGCTCAAATGTAAAAAATTCCTTTAAATCCCCCTTTTTTTTTTAAAAAGGGGTGAGTTTAAAGGGCTCGAAAAAAGTGATCGCTCGAAAAGACTTTAAATGGGGCCTTTTCTCCCAAAAATTTTTTTTAAAAAAAAATCTAAACAAGGAAAAAAAATTTTTTTTTAAAAAAAATTTAGTATTCTAGCATTTTTTTTGATTCCATTTTTTTTGTTATTTTCAAAAAAAAGGGGTTTTTTTTTAAATTGGGGGAAAAAAATTTTTAACTTTAAGCCCAATTTTTTTTAAAAAAAAGGTTTTAAATTGGGGGAAAATTCCCAAAAGTATTGATAATTCATATATAAAAAAAATCGATTTTTTTTTTGAAAAAGTAGGTGCCCACTTTATTTTTATCGTAACTTGCTCAATTTTTTTTTCTTGCTTTTTTTTTTTTTTTTAAAAAGATGGGGGGGGAACCAAACCCCAGGATAAAAAAAAAAATTTTAGCTAAATCCATGTGGGGAAAAAAATTTTCCCCCCCAAAAAAACCCTTTATTTCCCGTACAATGTACTATGGTTTTTTGAAAATTGTTTATATATTTTTAATTTAAATAATATTTTTTTTTTATTTATTGATATTATTTTTTTTAAGAGAGAGCCAGTCTCAGATGATACTGATATGATAGATATGAACATGAACTTGATATCAATGAGCAAGATGAAACTTTAGTAAAAAAACCCCAAAGAAGTAAATAAAAAAGAGGAACTTATTGAAACTGATAAAACGCCGAATCAGGAAGAAGGTTCAACAGTTTATAGTGAAAACTGCCAGATAGAAGAGAGTTAACGGAATGAAGAACAAAAAAAGGGTTTTTAAAGGGGAAAAAATTTTCTAAGATAAATGTATTTAAGGAAATTACATAGGAATCACCCTGTAAAATCAAAATTTCTTAAATAAATCTTGTTTTTTTATCTGGAAGGTTTCTGCTGAGGACCCTTTTTTTAAAATGTTCTTTATTGATTTCCCGAATTTCTCAAAAAATATCAGCTTAAACAAATTTATAATCTTCAAAAAAAATCAAAAAAGGGGGATTAATGAAAGAACCTTCTTTAACTCAACAATGATTCTGATAATGGCAATATGAAATTGTGGGGGGGCATGTTTTCAGGTAACGATTTTCCAGATTTTTATTTATTTTATTTATTTTTTAACGCTAAAGGATCCAAATTTTTTAAAAATTTCCCCTTATGAAAAATTTTAAATAAACAAACAAACCAAACAATGAATAAAATACAACTTAGCCCCATTATTAGTCAAAATTATTAAATCATAGAAATCCTAATCACCTTTTGAATATTGTGTGGCATTATTTTAAATATATCTAGTTCTTTAAAAATTTGTTGTTTTGGGTACATTGTGTAGATGGGGATCTTCTTTCTGGTTGTTGGCAGCCCCCGAAGATAAAATAAAAAAATTTGGGTCTTGTGTTTTTATTTGGTACTCAAAAAATTTACACAAGTTCCTCGCAGTCCACCTCCCTTTCTACACAACTTAAATAAAAACTTCAGTGCAAGGTAGGACCTTTTTTTTCCAGAAAGGTAAATTATTTTTTTAACAGAGATTGGTGATCGCACCACGGTGGGGTACTTGCCCCCTAGTTTTAAAGGCCAGATATTTTAAATATGTTTTTAAACCCCCCTTGAGAGCATTTATTTTTTCCCCCCAAAAATTTTTTCCCCAGATAAGGACCCATATTCTAATCCCCAACCTTTAAAAAAAGTATGAACCCTTTGGTTCTAGATTCAATATTTTGACTTCTAAAAAAACCCCCAGCATTTTTATGGATGACTTGAATATTATGAATATGTTTAAAAGGTGTCCACCCCTTAAAATATTTCCATGAATGGTGAAAGTCCATCTTTTTTTTTTTTTTTGGGTTTTTAAATTTTCCCCCTTTAAAATATCGAAACTTTTTTTTTTTTTTAAAATATAAATATTTAGCTCATTTAACGTTTTATTATATTGGCCCCAAAAAGGGGAAACCCGGATTAAATGCTCTAAAAAGTACCCTTTGGGGCCGTAGCTGTAATGTGCACCTGCCCCGATTGTACAGGCCCTAAAAAATTTTTTTTAATTTTTTCCATTTTTTCAAGTTATTTTATGAATGGGAATTTTTAATTTTTTACAAAAAGTCCTTAAGGAATCCCAGTATTAATATTTCTGGAAAGAGAAAAAGACTTTTTTTTTAAAATTTAAGTTTATAAAAAATTTTTAAATTTAAAAATTTTTAAGAACTTCTTTTTTTTAAAAAATTTTGGGGAAAAATCAATATTAACAATTGATTCAAAGGACTTTTTAAAAAATTTTAAATTTTTTTAAAGTTCCTCATTTGAATTTTCTTCATAAATTTAACCATTTTGAAAATTTGGGCAAAATTTGAAAAAAATCTGATTAAGTGCCCTTTTTCATTGTACGGGGCATATTAATCGGCGCAATAGGTCCCCTTTAAAACATTTAACCTGAGTAAACCCCACTTTAACCAATACAATAGCGTAAATACAGCTGAGATATAGATTTTAAAAAAAAAAAAGTTTTCTTTTTTTTTAAAAAGGGGAAATCTTTCCACGCGGGGGGAAAAAGTACTTAGAGTTAATATTAAGAGCTCAAATTTTCAAAAAATTTTTTTGTGACACACCCCCAAAAAAATTTTGTTTTTGGGGGAAACAAAAAAATTGTTGTAAAAAAAAACCCTTTTAAATATATCTGTATAAGACCGTAAACTCAATAATAGACAATTTAATAGTTTTTTGGGATGTATTTCGGGGGGAAAAAAATAAAAAATTTACAAGCACAACTTCGCCAATGACACTGAACCTGTTCTTCATGAAGTTGTTGAAAGATATCAAGGGAAAAAACAGAGAGAACCAATATACTAAAACACCCACATAATACCGATAAAGAACAAAAAACCAAAAAAAACCCCCGGTTATGTTAAAAAAATTTGTTTGTATCCAAAAGAAAAAAAAATGTCAATTTTTAGTTGGTAAGTAAATTTCAGAAATTATTGATTAATAAATAGTTAATTCCCTAATGCAGCAAAATAGTAGTGTTTTTGGCATGGATTTATGGTTACCCGAGGCCGCAGGCCAGTTTGCAAGATATTGAGTGCAAAAAAAAAAACACTCAGATAATAACATACACATTTTTAGGTAATACAACTGCTCAAATTTTCCCCCGCCAAAGGGTAAAAAACCCAACCCAAGGAGTGTGTTAAAAAACCCCGTTTTTCAAACCAAAAAAACCAGTAAAAAATTCAAAAGAGTTTCCAGAATGGATTTATTTCAAAGAGGTTTCCCCAAAAAAAAAAAAGCTAGAGGGGGGAAACTTTTTTACAATTTTCTTAACAGGTGCACATACAGTAAAATAGTATAATAATTAGGGGTTAATTCAGCAAACCCCAATTTTTCTCAGGGTTTTGGGTTTAGGCCCCCTTTTTTGATATATTAATAAAAAATTTGGGCGAAAGCTAAAAAAATTTGGGGGGGAGAATTAAATGGGGTTTAGTCTTTTATTACAGGGGCATCCAATTTAAGACCCTCAGGGGCATACTTTGGTTTTTTTATATTAAAAAAAAAAAAAAAGCCCTTTTTTGAATTTTTTTTTTAAAAGGGGTTCCCGAACACTAAAAAAAAGATTTGAATTGGGCAAAAAAAATACATACTCTTTTTTTTTATGAATTTTATTTTTTTTAAAAAAAAATTTTTAAATCATTTTTTGTAACAAAAAAATTTTTAAAGATTGGAAAAAATTTGCTAGTTAAATTTTAAAAATAGAAAAAAAGAATTAATACCTGTGATGCCAAAACAAAAAATCGATATTCTTTCAAAGTCTTGGGGGGATTACTCTAAAAAAAAGGGAATTTACATAAATTAAAAAAATTTAAAAAAAAAATTTTAAAAAAAAATTAAAAAATTAATTTAATATTAATAATAACTGGTTTTTAAAGGGGTTTTTAATAACTCAACTGGCACAAACATATTTTAAAAAATAGCCTCGACAGCTTTAAAAAAATTTCCCCCCTTTTTTGCCAGAAAGTTTTATCTTCTTCCCCAAAAAGTATATTCTATACGTATCCCAAATCCAAAACCCTCTTTTAATATTGTTTCTCATGTCTGGGGGGAAAAACTCCCCCCCCCAAAACTTAGCATTTGAACTCTATTCAAAGAAGAGCCGTTCGTCTTATTAATGATCCCACGCTCACAGAAAAATTTTCCCTTTTTTGCCTGCTGCTGGGGATCTGTCGCTCTTCTATAGGTATATTCCCCGGGGGCTGCCGAGGAGTTGGCCCGTATAATTCCCCCTCTGGTAGCTCCCAATAAAACAACCGTAGTGCAACTTTTATGCATCCTTTTTCAGTTCAGTTAAAAAGGGCCCCCTTCCCGCGTTTTTCTCTTCATCTCTAAATTTAAATATGGAACCTACTGCCCCAAAAATTTTTTTTTCCCCCCAATTCCAAGTATTTAAGTCCTGTGTGAACAAACTCCCTCTTACCACACTTAACACCCCCGATGTTTGTACTTAGGCATCAGACTTCGTCCCAAGAAAAAAAAAATATATATATATATATA